>NW_020871371.1:21568-36568 GCF_003789085.1 Penaeus vannamei | reverse complement strand
TAGGAGAAGTCCGATTTTACAAATAAATTAATGAAAGAAAGGAAGGGTTAAAGACGGATATTATGCACAACTGCATGGGAGAAAAGGACAGAAAGAGAATGACATAAGGGAAAGGTGGGAAATAGAGAGAGAAATATGAATAAACTGATGAACGAGTAAATAAATTCATGAATGAGAGGTTGAATGAGGAAGGGAACAGGTATGTAGCAGGTTCATTGACAGAACTAGGGATGGAAGGTCTCTGTGACGTTACCAAGATTTCCTGGATTTGATGCACAGAGAATTCTCGGGTCCGAACAGCAACTCTACCCCCCCCGCCCCACCCACCCCCACCCGCACCTCAGCTGTTTATCAAGTGATCGTTTTGAATGATCATGGAACAAGAACGCAAGCCTCCACCAAAGCACAAGGGTGTGTGTGTGTGTGTGTGTGTGTGTGTGTGTGTGTGTGTGTGGTGTGTGTGTGTGTGTGTGTGTGTGTGTGTGTGTGTGATCACTAACNTACGCACACACATAACACACACAGACTACCTCCACACGCAACGCACTCACACCACACCCACACAGTATATATATATATATATCACTATATACTTATATTACTCTCATTATATACCTTACTCTCAGTCGTATATCATTATACTATATCATCTATATCGCTCTCTAGCTACATACATACGCTCAATATCTTACTCTATATTCACTCTATCTCTTCTCTCTCTTCTCCATGCAGGCAGATGCCCAAGAGAATAGACACACAACAGACGGTAGACGACAAACCATTGAATCTCGTGTGTGGGAAAGGGAAAAGGTTTCCCAACTCGGAACCCTTCGTCTCTCATTATCAATTTGCTCAAGTCATATTCGATAATCGTGAAAATGTAAATGAGATTCGGAATCGGCCCAAAAGATCTCTATCGTCGCGCCTCAGGCACCCGCATGCTCTTGCGCGATGAACGATGCCACTCGCTCTTATCACCATTTGCAACGGCGGGGTCGATTTGTGCGAAGGGGAATCATGCTGGTCTCCTGTAAGGTATTGCGTTATTTTGCTAATTTCTCTCTCTTTTTTTTCCTTTATCTATTTTTCATTTTCTCTACTTGCTTTTTACTGTTTTCTCTATTTTTACTTTCTCTTTCTACTTCTCTTTTCTTCTTTCTCTAATTCTTTTTCATTTCTTTTATCTTTCTCTACTCCTCTTATCTTCCTTATCTTTTTCTTTTTCTTCTTTTTTTACTTCTCTTTTCTTCTTTCTCCATTGCTCTCGTCATTTTATCTTTATCATGTTTACTTCCTTCTCCCTTTACTCCTATTATTGGTATTCCTTATCTTTTCATTCTTTTTTATTCTCTCACATGCTCTTCCCTTTCTCATCCTCTCATTCTATTCTTTTTTTCTTCCTTCGCTCATCTTCCTCCTCCTTTCATTTTCTTCGTTTTGTTGGTCTTTCTGTCTCCTCCTACTCCTGCTTCTCCACCCTTCCTTCGCTTCCTCCTCTCCTTCCCCTTTCTTCCCCCTCCTCTCTCTTTCCTTCCCTCTTCCCTTCCTCCTCCTCTTTCTCCTTCTTCTTCTCCCCCTCCTCCTCCCCTTTCCTCTTCTTCCCTTCCTCCTTCTTCCCCCTCCTCCTCCTCCCCCTCCATTTCTCTTCCCCTCTTCCTCCTCTCCTCCCCTCCTTCCTCCCCTCTTCCTCCTCCCCCCTACCTCCCCACCTCCCCTTCCTCCTCCCCCTACCTCCCCCACCCCCCCACCTCCACCAACACCACCCCGGCCTCCTTCTGTCCTCCCAAGACGTTCGCAAGGAGGCCTGAGACACCACAAGACACCGTGACTTCAGAGATGCTGTCAAGGGCGGTTAAGATACAACACCTAGCTAAGTGGACGAAGATTGAATGCGGGAGAGAGAGAAAGAGGGAGGTTTTCTTTATTGTTAATTATCATTTGCATTCGTTTTTATTTGCTTTGTTATCGTCGTCATCATCATCATCATTCGTTAATTTTGCTATTATTACCTCTTGTGCTATTGTTATTATGTTATTATATTCATTGTTATCGTTATTCTTATTATCGTTGTAATTATCATTGATATTTACATCATCATTGCTATCATCATTGTCTCATTATCATTGTCACAATTATTCACATTTCTTTTGTAATTATGATAATAACTATCATCATTGGCATTATTATCATTATCATAATTATCAACGTTATCATTATTATCAATATTATTACAACCAATTTGACTTGTGGTTTAGTTTTTTAAACTATTGATTGCCCTCAGCATGTGTGTCTGACAGACAGACAGACAGACAGGCAGACAGAAAGAAAGAGAGATATAGAAAAGTAAATAGAGAGAGAGAGAGAAAGAGATAAAGAGACGAGCATACAGAGATAGAGACAGGAACAGAAAGCGAGAGTTATGTAAAAGAAAAAGAAAAAAAAGACCAGTAGAAACATGAAAGGCGAGAGTTGATGTTTAAGAAAAGAAAAAAAAGACCCAAGAAGCTAAGACGACATATAAAGAGATAGTGTCATATGCATAACCAAATCGGTTAATTTTGGCAATTATGTCCTCGGGTTCAACAAATGTAAGTAAAAATACGGGTTTTAAGACAGATAGAAGTCATATCAATCGAGCAAATCCATCCACGATCTGCTAATTACGTCTATAGGCACAGTGAAGGATTACGAAATGGTTATGAAGGAAACAGGGGAAAGAAAAAAAAGAGGGAGAGAGGTGGGGAGTAGTATAGAGAGAGGAAGAAAAGCAGAGAGAGAGAAAGAAGGGCAGGGGAAAGTGGAGAGTGTGTGGAGTAAGTGATTGAGAGAGAGAGAGAGATGAGAGATTGAGAAGAAGAGGAGAAGAAAGAGAGAGAAAGAAGGAAAGGGACGCAGGCACACCACAGAAGATAGACAAAGGGGTGGCCCATTGAGAGGGAACAAATAGTTCGGCTCCTCTGTTCTCTCTTTCTTTTCCATTTACCAGCCACAATTGTTTCGACAAATGAAAATTCCCTTATGGTTTCTTTTATGTGAGGGATTTGTAATAGAGAATGGGTCTTACGAAAGAAACTCAATTCGTATAGGGAGAGCAGATGTACGATGACGATTTCATGGTGGTTATAGTAGTTGCTTTGCTTTCTCTCTCTTCCCAATCGTTCATTGTATGCAGTCCGTCGATGGAAAAGCTGTGGAGTCCCATTTCCTGTCTTCCTCATGGTAACTCTTTATTCTCTTTTCCATCTCACTTCTGTCATTTTGCCTACGTGATCTTATTTAAGTAGTGTCCTCTTATCTCCTTCCTTTCCGCCTCCTTGCCCTACAATCCTCTTTTTCCATATCCTGATCTTCAACTGTAATGTGCCATTGTGCCGGGTACCATACAGTATACGGTTATGGCTTTCTGTTCTGATTGTCCCTTCCCTCGTTCACTCCCCTCGCTTCTCCTACCAGTTCTTTCAATCTTCCTCTTTTCCCCGTATATATATCCCCTAACGACCTTCCAGCTCTGTCGTCCGTAGTTGGCTGTCGCGTCGGGCGCGCGTGTTCGGCGGGGGCCGCCTGAAGGTCCAGGGAGGTGGAGGGGGGTGGTGCGCGTTCGAACGTGGTGAGGGGAGGGCGCCGTGGGAGAAGGGAGCAGAGGGCGAGTTAAAAGCCGGCGGGACGGCCGCGGCAGCGGGGCCCGGGAGGCAGAGAAAGAGAAAAGAGCAGGAGCAGCAGGGGTGGCAGGGGTTTTACCAATACTGTAAGTTACTGCGGATTTTAGAACCGTAGAGTAAATCGAAAATTCATAATTTTAAATCACTACATAAATTCATACAAAACAATGGATAATAAAGGCGGAGGTGGTAAGGGGATACGGTACGAGAGATAGTATAAAGACTGATAGATAGATTATGAGCATATTCATTTCGCCCGGTCCACCGCGCCACCACGGTCGAAACTACAACATAACACAGGCCACCGCCAGAGACGGAGAAGTATTGAGACGCCAGCTTTATCCTACGTCGGAGCAGGCTCACGAGCCGGAATGAGAGGGTGCCCGGCGCCTTCCTGTTCATAGATTTGTTTTCACTGTAACGACCTTTCCTCGCCACCATACCAGCACATTGACACCATGACACAGCACCCGCTCTCCCCTCGCCGGCCGAGACCGCAGTCTGAAAGAGATAAGAGTCGACCCCGGGAACACAGCACATCCTCCCATCCGACAACAATATATGTGCTGTGTGTGTACTCCTCTCACCCGGTGTCTGTTATATCCCTAATATATATTATGATTTATGAACACCTCCACGTATTGTATATATCATTATATATATTCTTATGGTATATATATTATATCTTCCCCTCACCGTTCCCCTCTTCCCCATCTTCACTTGTACCCCCCCCCTACACTACTACATATTTATATTATATATATTATATAAATATATTATATTATATATATATGTATAATTATTATTTTATTTGTTTTTTACTCATTCACTATTATCTACATATAATATATTATATAATTATTCACATTTGAGCCACCGAATAATCACAAAGCAAACCATACAACCATTACACCAGGCACTCTCTCGTCCCCTTTACCCTCTCCTATTTCCCTCTGTCCCTTACTTCCCGCAACCTATAAATATATACACCTACTAATACTCTCCTCTCCCCTCCCTCTCCTATTCCATGTCCTCCTTCCCGACCACCATACCCGCTTACCATTACACAGGTCAATACCCCTTCCTCCCGTTACCTTCCTTCATCACCTTCTTCAAATGTTACCTTTACACGAGCCATACCATACAACCATACACAGGCACTTCTCCGTCCCCTTCCTCTCCTTTTCAATTGTCCCTGCCTTCCCAGCCACCAAATATCCAGCAGCCACCATACACAGGTTTAGCCAACTGCTCATCCTCTCTCTTGCTCTCCTATTTACCCCTCGTACCCTCCTTTTACCGCCACTTCAATAACCTAGCAGCACCATGATACACATGGCACCAACTCTCCCTCCTTATACATTATCTCCTATTTCCACTGTTCCCTCACATTTACCTAGCTGCAACCATACATACAGTCAACTCAAATATACACCATACACGAGGTCACATCTCTTATCGTGTCCCCTTCCCTCTCCTATCTTCCTGTTAAACCTATCAGACCCCGCCACCATACACATGACCTAATTGCATACTCTCCTCCCCCTTCCCTAATCATCCTATTTCCCTTGTCCCTCCTTTCCTCGACACCATACACAGCATCCATACACAGGACCTCACCCTACTCTCCCTCCTTCCCTCTTCGATATTTCCTCATGTCCCTCTTCCCGCCACCTATAACCCGGCACCATATCACACAGCACCCTCTTCCTCTTCCTCCCCTCTCCTATTTCCCTGGTCGCCTCCTTATTCCCCGCCACCATACCTCGGCCACCCTAATACACGCACCTACTCTCACTCTCTACCTTTACCCTCTTCCTATTTTCACCTGTCCCCTTTATCCTTCCCCGTCCAACCATATCCAAATATACCGGCAATACCATTCATCAGCAATCCTCCTCCTTCTCCTTCCTTCTCCTATTTCCCTGTCCCTATCCTTTCTCACCGCCAACATACCTCAGACACCATATCAACAGGCATCACTTCTTCACTTCGCTTCCCTCTCCTAATTTCAACTGTCTCCATCGCCTTCCCCGCCACTCAATAGCCCCAGCACCATACACAGGCACCCTCTCCTCTCCTTCCCCTCTCTTTATTTTATCTTCCACTGTACCCTCCTTTCCCCGCACCATATATGGGACCGCCGGCACGCATAACCACATGGCACCTCTCTGTCCTCTCTTCTTGCCAGTCTTCTAATTTTCACTATGACTCCCTTCCCCCTGGCCGATCATATGCACCCATACATAAGTTTCCCTCTCCCGTCCCCTTCGCTCTCTCTATTTCAGGGGCTGTCCTTGGCTTCCCCGCCACCATAGTTGGTGACCGCAGTCACCATAGACATGCATTGGCACCTCTCCTCGTTTCCTTCCTGTCCTATTTTCCCTGTACCTCCCAACCCCGGCCACCATACCACCATGACCTAAGTACTTCTCCTCGTCCCCTTCCCTCCTCCTATTTCCCTGGCCTCTTTCCCGCCACCTATATCCCGGCACCATTTCACAGGGCACTCTCTTTCTGTCCCGGCCTTTACCCTCTCCTAGTTTCCCTGGTTCCCTCCTTCGCCCGCCACCATATTGTGAGTAGACCCAGCACCATTACCAGGCACTCTCTGCGTCGCTTCCCTCTTTTTCTATTTCCCGTCCCCTCCTTCCCGCGCCACCAATACCAGATCAGCACTATACACAGGCACTTCTCTCGTCCCCCGTTCCCGTCTCCTAACTTTCCCTGTCCCTCCTTCCCCGCCACCCATATCGCCCATAAGTAAGTCCTCTCGACTCATCCCTCCTTCCCTCTCC
This sequence comes from Penaeus vannamei, assembly GCF_003789085.1. Classification (NCBI taxonomy): domain Eukaryota; kingdom Metazoa; phylum Arthropoda; class Malacostraca; order Decapoda; family Penaeidae; genus Penaeus; species Penaeus vannamei. The sequence goes on along the minus strand of NW_020871371.1, from coordinate 30,111 downwards.
TATTTCCCTGTCCCTCCTTCCCCGCCACCATACCCCGGCACCATACAACAGGCACCCTCTCCTGCTCCTCCCTCTCTCTATTTTCCCTGTCCCCTCCTTCCCCGCCAGCCATAACCGGCAAACATACACCAACACAGCACCCTCTTATTCTCACCGTTCCCTTCTCCCATCTTCAACTGTAAGCCTCCAACTCTCGCCACCATACACTCATACCTAAGTAACTCTTCCTCTCCCTCTCCCCTTCCCCTCTCCTTTTGCCCTGTCCCTCCTTCCCCCGCCACACATACCGCTGGCACCATACACCATACACAGGCACTCTCCCGTTCCCTCGTCCATTCTTCACTGTACCTCCAACCCCGCCACCATACACCATACCTAAGTACTCTCCTACTCTCACCCTTCCCTCTCCTATTTCCCTGTCCCTCCTTCCCTCGGCCAAAACCATACCCGGCACCATACACAGGCACACTCGACGGCAGCCAAAGTTTGCAATTCATCACACGCGCAGTTGACAGCAACCGACCGACCGGCTTGTGCACCGCGAGAGAGAGGGTGTGTGTAGAGGGTGTTTTTGTGTTTGTTCGAGAGGGTTGGTGTGTGTTTGTTCTGTGAGGGTTTGTGTGTTATTTGTTTGAGGGAGTTTGCATTTGCCTTCAGTGTGGGTTTATTTTTGAGGGCGTGTGTGTGTGCGAATTAATCTATTTTATTTTTTTTGTCCGTTTGTTTGCATGTGTACTTCCTGTTCATGTGGGGGTGAAATAATTGCAAAACAAATAAGAAATAAACGAATAAACAAATAGATATATAGATAAATAAACAAATAGATAAATAAATACATTAATGAACACATGAATAAACAAACAACCAAACCAATAGATAGGTAAATAAACATATAAACAAATAAACAGATAAATCAATCAATAAATAAGTAAATCGGTAAACAAACAAACAAACAAAGTAAATAACCTTTCTGTTGATTATTCAAAGTAAGTGAATCGGTAAACAAACAAACAAAGTAAATAACCAATTAATCAATGAATAATCAACAGATAATCAAATCCCCCAATCAATTTAAACAACGCGATCTCAAATTCCGACTTCCAGAACCGACCAACCGGCCGACATCGGATTCCGAGAAGGCAATTTCGAGAGCCGACATCCGTGACCCTTCGCCCCGGCACCGACCTCGCTCTCCGGTACTGAAGGGAACCTCTCGAGGCTACTGGTCAGGCGCTGCTGATTGGCTGAGGCGACGACCAATGGGAGGGGCGGGTGGAGGGGTCTCGCTTCTCGGTGTTTGTGGTTTTTGTCTCTGTTTCTGTTTGTTTCTGTTTGGTTGTTTGTCTTTTTTTTCTTCCTCTCTGTCTGTTTGTCTCTCTCTCTCTCTTGTCTCTTCTCTCTCTCTCTCTCTCTCTCTCTCTCTCTCTCTCTCTCTCTCCTCTCTCCTCTCTCTCTCTCTCTCTCTCTCTCTCTCTCTCTCTCTCTCTCTCTCTCTCTCTTTCTCTCTGTCTCTTTCTCTCTTTCTCTCTCTCTCTCTCTCTCTCTCTCTCTCTTCTCTCTCTCCTCTCTCTCTTCTCCTCCTATCTCTCTCTCTCTCTCTCCTCTCGTCTCTCTCTCTCCTTCTCTCTCATCTCTCTCGTCTCTCTCTCTCTCTCTCTCTCTCTCCTCTCTCCGTCTCTCTCTCTCTCTCTCTCTCTCTCTCTCCTTCAATATTATTACCATTATTATTATTTATTATTAATTATTATTATTATTATTATTATTATATATTAATTATTTTATTATTATTATTATTATTATTATCATTATTATTATTATTATTATTATTATTATTATTATTTTTATTATTGTTATTTTATTATATATTATTATTTTATTATTATTATTATTATTATTATTTTATTATTGTTATTTTGTTATTATTATCATTAGTAGATGTTACTATCATTATTAATCATTATCATCATCATCATTATCATTATTATCATCATTATTATCATCATTACTATCATTAATATCATCACTCCAATCATTTTATAGTAGTATATTGGTTATCATATATTATTCGTTGTTGCACTATTTATATCATTATTATTATTATTACTATTTATCATTTTCATTATCATTATGCATTATTTAGAGGTATCGATCCCTTTCATCATCATCATCATCATATCATCCAGTTCTTGTTTTGTTTTTATTTTATTTTATTTTTCTTTTAAGTAAGTCGACAATTATTTATTATTTTTATTATTTTATTCCTTGTTTTCCCATGATTATTGAAAATAAGAATAATTGAGAAATCGACTTTATTTCTTTCCCGCAGCAGCTAAATCTGTTACGATTTTGATGTAAACAAAATAAACATATGTGAATTTTTTTTTTAACTCACCGACGATGTTTAACATAGCCAACCATCATGAAAATAAATCAATGCAGCCGTTAAAAAAAAAAAAAAAAAAAAAAGTTGGTATTTGCCATTTATGACAAGTTCAATATGTCATGGTTTCAGTCAAAAGGCGATCATTCCCGTCTGTGAACACATGAACAATACCGATTCCAGGCGTCATGTAGCTTTGTCATCGGTATTTCATTTATTTATATATCTATTTCTTCTTTTTTTTTTTTTTTTTTTTTTTAAACCGCCTGTCACATGTTTCCAGAAATCAATAAACTGTTATAAAAAGTAAGTCACAACACCCAATTAACTTTATTTTTATATCGCTACCGCCTGTCAGAACAAAATAAACATATAATAATCCAAGAACGACATCGTTGCCATTGTTATCATTAGTGTTATTATAAATATTATCAATTATATTATCATCATCATCGGTATTATTAGCATTAGTTGTAGTAGTATCATTATCATTATTTTATAGTCATTATTATCACTGTTATTATCATTATTTATCATAATTATATCCTTATTGTCATTAATATTACTATCATTATCATTATGAATATCATTATCATTATCATTATAATTATCACTAATATTATTATTATCATCGTCATCATCGTCATCATCATCATCATCATCATCATCATCATCATCATCATCATCATCAATCATCATCATCATCATCAATCTATCAACTAATATTATTATTATTATCATCATTACCCATCATTATCATTACCATCATTATTACTGTTGGTGGTCTTGTTGATCATTAACTACATAACGAATTTCTTCAGTACAATATTTTGTTTCACAATTATTTATCTGCAATAGAACTAATCATGGCAATTAACAATATTCCTATCATAACAATCATCATTACTCATAATATTTTTACCATCGCTCCGCTCATCATTCCCATTATAACTAATATCCCCTTCATTAACCAAAATAATTAGGCATCCAAAAGAATTAAGCCACACATACACACAGACACACACACACAGGCACGCACGTACACACGCACGCATACACGCACACACACATACCCCCCCACCCCCCCATAGTAATACGTCAATCATCCTTCGTGAAAGGGAGATAGATTTTTATCAATGGCAATGGATCAATTTTTATCAATGGCAATGAAAGGGGTGTAGTGGGCGAGTATTGTGGGTTGAACTTCCCTCCCGATTTTTTTGGTAGGAATATTTTCGATGAAAAATGTTGGTGTTATTTTATCATTATTATTATCATCATTATTATTTTTTTATTTATTATTTTTTTTTTTTTTTTTTTTTTTTTTTTTTTTTGTCTGTTCTCATTTTCCTAATTGAATCAATTGATATCAGTGTCGTTATCATCGTTATTAATGCTACTGTCCATGACATGCTTATCATTACTACTATTGCCATTCTTAAATTTATTGTTGTTACTAGTGGAAGCAACAGCAGAAGAAGTAGTAGTTTAATAGTATCTTCAAGAAGACAATAGTAACAATGTTAATAATGATAATGATTATGATAATGATAATACTTTGGTAATAATAATGATAGTGGTAATACTAATATTAATACTGATAATAATGATATTACCATAATAATAATAATGATAATAATAATAGTGATAATAGAATTATCAATAATGATTATAATACTAACACCAATACTACTAATAATAATACTGATGTTAATGATAATAATATGAATAATAATAATGCTAATGCTAGTGATAATTACATTGATAATGATAATGATAACGATAATACTAATGATAGCAGCGATGATGATAATGTCATTAGTATTTGATGATAATAGTAATAATGACAATGATAATGATGATAACAATGATAATAATGAAATAATAGTAATAATAATAATGATAATAATTGTTATAATAATTATATTAATAATTATTATTATATTGACAATAAAATGATAATATTGATAATGATGATAATAATGACTATAATAATGACAAAAATAACGATAATAATAACAATGATAATAATAATAATAATAATAATAATAATAATAATAATAATAATAATAATAATAATAATAATAATATAATATATAAATATAATAATAATAACAATAATAATTATTATTATAATATAATAATAAATTATAATAATAATAAACATATCATAATGATGATAAGATAAACAATGATAATAACAACAATAACAGCAACGACAATAATGGTAATAACAATACTAAAAACGAGAATAACAATAATGATAATGACATATTCCATCATATCTCTTTATCATCCTGTTCCTTCTCCCCTTTTTTCTTCTTCTCTTTCTTCTTCTTTAAACTCTATTTAAAAAGGTTTCGTTAGCGCCCAAAGTACAGAAGTTAACCACTTAGTGTTCTGTGTTTACTCTGACTACGAAAAAAGTGGACCTCCTCTCTTGGCAGCACAGCCTCTTCTAAAACTTACAAAAAAAAAGAAAAGAAAAAAAAGGGAAAGAGAGAGAGAGAAGGAAAAATGTTAACAGTCTCCAGGATTTTTTTTTTCTTTCTTTTTTTTTTTTTTGAGGGGAGGGGTTAGCAGCTTATAGATAATGAGAGAGAAAAAGTTTACAGTTTTACCTCCATGACTTTTTTTTTAATTCCTTTTAATTTTTTATTTTATTTTATTTTTTTTTATTTTTTTTTTTTTTTTGGGGGGGGGGGGGGTGTTAGCAGCCTTTCCGTCAGGGAATAAGAAAGTTTTCCTGGGTTATCTTTTGGTATGTAAATCGACGTCAATACAATTCTCTCATTATGGAAATGATGGAAATAAAAACAAAAAAATAGAGAGAGAACGATAAGAATGAGAACCATGACGACCACCTATAACGACCAAGAAGTCCCCGAACCACAACTCAGACACAACCACAACACTTGAATCCTTAAAGTACGGACTCTATCAACTAAAACATACCACTTGCCACGTGTCATGCGCCACTCATTACCTCGTACACACTACCTACCACTCACAACCTGCCCGATACCACTTATCCAGAGACCACATAGGACTTATCACTTACCACATGTCTTACCAGTTACCACCTAGGTTACCACTTACCACATGTCTTACCAGTTACCACCTAGGTTACCACTTACCACATAGGACCTACCACTTACCACGTAAGAAGCTACCACTCACGACATACCACAAAGGACCTACCCCGTCTCACATGCCCACCTACTACATACCACTTACCAGATACCTCTTCCCACTTACCACACGCTGCAGCTTCCTTGATATCCCCCCGAGGCATTAATTAAACCACTACGACAAGTCCTCCAAGTCCCGTAAGACTTAAAGTTACGAAGGAGAAAGACCGTCTCGTTTCTCAGTCCCGATAGTGCCAATTTCGGTCACAATCAGCTGATTTCGGTCGCGATCAGCTGATCTCGGTCGTGATCAGCTGATTTCGGTAGCGATCAGCTGATCTCGGTCGCGATCACAGTTGTTTTCGGTCGCGATCAGCTGATTCGTCATGTGGTGTAAAGTTTAGGGTGTTTTTTTTTTATTATTATTTCAGTGAAAGATATGTTTCTTTGATTTTTCTATGTAGATATATAATTTTGTTTAATATATGTTTGTTTTTCATTGTACTTGTTATCATTATCATTGTATTCTTCATTACTATTACCATCTTTTTATCATCATTATTACTGTTATCGCGATTACTATTATCATCATCATTGTCATTATTAGTTCATCATAATCATTACTAGTATCATTATAATTATTAGTAATATGATTATTGCTAGTATCATTATCATTAATATTATCATTATCACTATCTTTACCATTAGCATTATTTTCATTATCTTTATTAACATCGTTATTTCCACTAATGTTATTTCTATAATTATCATTATCATCACCACCCCTTCATTTCATCCTCATCCTCATCCTCACCTTCATCTTCATCATTAATTTATTGTTATTATTGATTGCCAATACTATTTTCTCTGGTACTGCTGTTATCATTATCATTCGTGACGTTAACGTTGTTGTAGTTGTTGCTTTACTAACCAGTTCGATATTATCATCATAAATATAATGAAGATTATAGTAGCTGTGTAGGGTACCACCAGCATCGTCATTTTCATCATCGTTATCTTCACCCGCCATAATTATCCTCACCCGCCATCATTATCATCACTCGCCATCATCGCCCTTCTTCATTATCATCGCCCTTCACCATCATCACCACCCTTCATCATTATCAGCATCATCACTCGCCATAATTATCCTCACCCCTCACCATCATCATCATCATCATCATCATCCTTCTTCATTACCATCACCCTTCAACATCATCACCGTCATCACCATCATCATCATAATCTTCGAATTCCTCCTGCATTCTCTTCGCCGATTCTCTCTCATTCCCGTTTCACGCATCCACGACCCACAGCGCCTTCATTAACTGGGCTTCAATGAGGTGGAAGTTATCATTCATGAGGGAGATTATCAAAACCTGAGGAGAGGGAGGGAGGGGAGGGAGGGAGGGAAGCAGATGGGAGGGAGGGAGGGATGGGAAGGAGGGCGAGGAGGAGAGAGGGAGGAGGAGGGAATGGGAGGAGAGAGAGGAGAGGGAGGAAGGGAGGAGAGGGATGGATGGAGGGAGGGAGGGGGTGATGGGGTAAAAGGGGGGAGGGAAAAAAGGGAGGAGGGGGGAGATGGAGGGGAGGGAGGAGGAGGGGCGATGGGAAGGAGGAGAGAGAGAGGGATAGATGGGAGGGGAGGGAGGTAGGGAATGGGAAAGGGAGAGACGGAGAGAGAAGGATAGATAGAGGGGGAGGAGAGGGAGGAGAGAGGGGTGGAGGGTTAGATGGAGGGGGAGGGAGGAGGGAGGGCGATGGGAAGGAGAGAGAGGGGATGGAGGGAAGAGAGAGGTTAGATGGAAGGGGAGGCGAGATGGAGGAGGGAGGGAGGGGGAGAGGAGGGAAGGAGAGAAGTGGGATGGGAGGGATGGAGGGGGTGTAGAAGGAAGGACGGGGAGAGGGAGGAATGGAAGGGAGGGGGAGAGAGAGGTAAGAAGAAAGTGGAGGCGGGTAGGGAAGTTGGAGAGAGGTGGTAGGGCTGGTAGAAGAAGAGGGAGTGGGGTGGGTAGAAGGAAAAGGGGGAAGGGGTTGGAAAAAATGTGAAGGGAACCGTAAGACAGAGGAAAGGAAAGGGAAAAATGCGAGAATGTGAAGGAAAGATGGAAATGGGCATACGTAAAAAGTGAACAGAAGAGAGGGGAAAAAAGCAAAATTAATGAAAATCAAACAATGGAGAAAGAAAGAGAAGAGAGTAGAAACTGGAGACGAACGATGAGAGAGGAAAACGAACGAGAAGAGAAACCATCGGAAAAGACAGATAGACAGGCAGATAGGCCGAAAGACAGACATAGTGACAAATGATAGACGGGTATTTAAACAAATAGACATTCAACAAAGAGATAGACATATATCTAAACAAGTAATTATTAAGACAAATGGATATAGTATTTAAACAAGCACACATTAAGACGAATAGATAGACATAGATGAAATATCATGAGATATTAGGCAAATAGATAGACAGTTGGATGGCCAGACACACAAACGAACAAACACACCTTTCAAAAAGTCACATTACTTTCTCAAATGATATCATTCTTATTTTGGCATATCAGCTTATACATTAGGTAATGAAGTAAAAATAATATGAAAGGAGAAACTGTGTTATGAAGAGAATGGCAAAACACATCAGCAGCGCGTGAGTGAGCGCAAGATGCGTTAGTTCGTTGAGCGCCCGTTAGATGGCAGCAGTCAGTGTGTTTGGTGTTTGATTTGAATTTCTTTAAATATTCTTGTCGTCTTTATTTGTACATTCTCTGTCTGTTTGTTTGCCTTGTGTCTGTTTCTCTCTCTTCTCTCTTTCTCTCTCTCTCTCTCTCTCTCTCTCTCTCTCTCTTCTCTCTTCTCTCTCTCCCTCTTTCCTCTCTCTTCTCTCTCTCTCTCTCTCTCTCTCTTCTCTCTCTTCTCTCTCTCTCTCTCTCTCTCTCTCTCTCTCTCTCTCTCTCTCTCTCTCTCTCTCTCTCTCTCTCTCTCTCTCTCTCTCTCTCTCTTCTCTCTCTCTCTCTCTCTCCTCTCCCTCCTTTTCC
>NW_020871371.1:9068-14068 GCF_003789085.1 Penaeus vannamei | reverse complement strand
CTCTCTCTCTCTTCTCTCTGCTCTCTCTCTCTCTCTCTCTATCTTTTCTCTTGTCCTTCGTCTCTCTCTCTCTCTCTCTCTCTCTCTCTCTCTCTCTCTCTCTCTCTCTCTCTCTCTCTCTCTCTCTCTCTCCCGCTCCCTCCCCTCTCTTCAATATATTTATTTCGCGATCGAAGCCTCCAAAGTGAGAGGGAAAAAGAGGATTTTCTTGACCCAAGTCTAAGGAGTGTTGACTCTCCTTTAAGATGATGCGAGTGAGAGAATTTTTCTTTTCTTTCGTTTTCTTTTCTTTCTTTCTTTCTTTAGAAGAGGGGTTTTGTATCGTTGATGACAGTGATGTTAGTGATAGTGATGGTGACAATTGTGATGAATGGGATTATATTACTAACAAAAAAAGGGATAACAAATGGTGACAGTTAAGTGATTGCAACAAAGATAACAAGACCAATTGCATTACAATATAATGCAACAAAACAACCTACACCTTTTTATATCCACATAATTCAAAAATTCCAAAGACTTATGATTCTCTCTCTTCGATTACGAACAAACTAATATATCGGATGTTTTTTTTTTATCATAAGAATTTGGAAGTTAGTTATTAAAAAAAGAAGAAAAAAACGAAGATAAAAAAACGACTTGGCACCTGGTATAAGCCTGTCAAACATTAGTGGTAAATATTATGACCTCGCGATGTCAACACTGTTCAGCTTCCCTTGATTCATTAAAGAAAAAAAAGAGAAAATGGCGCCAAAAAATGAACGAAAAACTTTTTGTTGTAATAAGCAAACACTTTTTTTTTTTTTTTTTTTTTTTTTTTTTGTCTCTTACCGGTTGCGTGGCTATTAGTGCTCCTAAATTTTCTTTTTCCTCTGCTTCTGTTTCCTTATTTTTATTGAAGCGTTTTTTTGTACCATATGTTATCTATCATTCTCTCTTTAGTTTTCTCTCTGACCGATATATAAATATAAGTAAATATATATATATATATACATATATATATATTAATATATATATATATATATATATATATATATATATATATATATTATATATACATATATATATATATATATATATATATATATATATATATATATATATATATATATATATATATATATATACATATCTATCTATCTATCGGCGATCGAGCGATCTTTCCTTTACCGAACCCTCTATCCATCTATGCATGTATGTATTTACATAAGTGTGCATGTATCTATCATATATATATATATATATATATATATATATATATATATATATATATATATATATATATATATATATATATATATATACATATATATCATATATATTCTCTGTCTCTCTCTCTCTCTCTCTCTCTCTCTCTCTCTCTCTCTCTCTCTCTCTCTCTCTAAAACACACACACACACACACAAACACACACGCCCAAACAATCAAGTACACAGAGTCCAATTCATAATTACTTTCCTTCTGCTGACTCCTCCTCCTCCTCAGCCCACACAACTAAAGTCTGAAAGTGTTCAAAGTGGAATCAGGACGAGAGAATATGTCTTGGAAGCGAGTAAAGTGTCTTATAATGACTTGATTTCCACACGTCCTTCTCCTCGGAACATCTGCTGTCAATACGAAAGAGAGGGAGAGAGAGAGAATGAGGGAGGGAGAGAAAATGAGAGAGAGGGGAGGGGGGAGAGACAGAGTGAGTGAGAAGAGGGAGAGAGAGAGAGAGGGGGGGAGGGGAGTGAGAGAAAGAGAGGGGCGAGTAGGGAGAGAGAGGGGTGGGGGTGGGAGAGAGAGACACTCACACAGAGTGGGAGAGAGAGAGAGAGAAGAGAGAGATGAGAATCAGACAGACAGAAAGTTAGATAGACAGATATACAAATAGACGGATAGATTGATAGATGATAAAGTGGTGTTGGAATAGAACGAGGAGAAAGAGGGGTGGGGGTTGAAGAGGGGGAGGGAGATCATGTAATGTATTTTCCTGTTTTATTTGATATGACAAAGTTTATTTTGATACGCATGATACCAATAATACCAGCAATGTAATTAATAAGGTAATGTTAATGAGTTGAATAATGATTAGATGAAAGAGAGCAATAGTGCTTGATGGTAATGAATCGTTTTGTATTGATCATATCAATACTATTGATTATTGTTAATAATGATGAGAGTAATGGTTTAAATCATGACAACCTTTCAAGGAAAATGACTACCATTATTAGGATTATTATTGTTAATGTTATTGTTGTCAGTAGTAGTAGTAGTAGTATAGTTATGATTACATTTATAATGATCCTGATCATTGTTATTATTATTTTCGAAAGTGTGAAATTCTTTTTTATTATCCTCATTTTTGTTACGTTTATTGATCTCACTGCGACTATTGCCATCACCAACAACCATTATCTCTATCGTTTTCACCTTTATTTCATAATCATCATCCAGTAATTCTTTACTGTTATCATAATTTGTATCACTATTACCCTCATCATGTTTTTACTAAACTCCTCCTATTCTTAATAAGAACATTGATTATTCTATCAGTGCCATCTATTGCAGACGAAAAGCAAAATCAATATAAACAGCTGTATCTTGGATAGCCTCTCTGTTTTCTTCTTCTTCTTCTTTTTAGTTTCTTAATTATTTTCCGATTTTGCTTTCCTGGATATAACTTTTCTCATCGTTTGCTTACCCCTTTTTCTTGCTCTTTTAATCGTTAACTTTTTTCTTATTTGGTTTATTTTTCCGTGTTTTACTTTTTTCTCGTGCTTTGTTTACCTTTTTAGCTTCATTTCCCTTTTTCCTTTCTTTTTTTACCTTCCCGTGCTTTCTTTACGTTTTCTCGTGTTTTCTTTACCTTCTTTCATCGGATTCTTTACCTTTTTTTCGTATTTCGTTTGCCTTTTCCGTGCTTCTTCTACCTCTTTTTCCCGTTTTTTATTTACCTTTTTTAGGGGATACTCAGTCACACTTTTGTTTCCTCTGTTTCACGTTTCTATAACCTTTTGTTGTGAGTCATCGCGAGCTGAATCCCCTTGGCCGATCTGATAGATATTCTCCTTCTAGATATGTCCCATTGTTTGGATCCCTTGATTGCCATTTGTACAGGGCGTGGGAGGGGAAAAGAGGGGAAGGGGAGGGGAAGAAGAGTGAAAGGGGGAGAGAGAAAGGAGAGGGAAATGGGGAGATTGAAAGATGGAGAGGGAGAGGGACAGGAGAGATAGAGAGAAAGGAGGAAAGGGAGAGGAGAGGGGAGAGGAAAGGAAAGGGAAGGGGAGGAGACGAAAGAGAGAGGGAAGGAAGAGGGATAGGAATCGAGGGATTTGAAGAATAGGAGAGGGATAATGGAAGATAGGGAATTAGGGGAATACGGAGAGGAATAAAAGAACGGGAAAGGGGAAATAGCAAGAGGTAAAAGGAGAGGGAGAAAGGGAGGGGAAAAGAAAGAATGTATAAAACAGAGGAAGAAGGGGAGGACATCGAAAGAGGAAAAGAGGAGAAAAGAAGAGGACGGTGATAGAATGGACGATGTAGGAGGACGGGGGCGAAGAAAAGAGGGGAAATAAATAGGCAGAGATAAGGAGAACGAAAGAAATCAGCCAGGGTTAGGGAAGGAGAGTCGGAGTGTGAAGGATGAATTATGAGGTTGGGGAAAGGGAGGGGTGCTAGGCCAAAGGGAAGGGGTAATTAGTGGGAAGGGGACTAGAGAGAGGGCGAAGGGAGAGGAAAGGGAAGGAAAGGATATAAGCCAGGGTTGGGTAAGCGATGTAGAGGGTAGGGATGGGCATGGGGAAGGGTTGGGTAGGTGGGAGGAGGGAGAGGGAGGGAGAAGGCAGGGGATGGGGAGGGGAGCGAACGGTCTAAAAGGGAACGTCAACATTTTCAGCTGAATTGCCACTGAGAACGATTTGCAATTAGCAGAATTCCTAATCTATCATTTTTTTTTTCTTGCGACAGAAAGAGGGGGTGATAAAGGGCGTGGAAATGGGCAGGAGGAGAACAAGAAGGAGAGAAAGAGAGAGGGGAGAGAGAGAGAGAGAGAGGAGAGAGAGAGAGAGAGAAGAGAGAGAGAGAGAGAGAGAGAGAGAGAGAGAGAGAGAAACAGACGAACACAAATTTAAAAAAAAATAAATAAAAAAAACAGGCAAAGAGGAGGGAGAGGAAAGGTTGAAATAAAGCAGACAGACAGAAGATATAGCTATGACTAACCATTTTTCCACAACAAAAATAATAACAAAAAAAAAAAAAAATCTTACGAGACCCGGAAGCCAACGAAGCGCGGCCATAACCCACAACCCCGAACCACCCCACAAGACATTCACAACCCCAAGTGACTCCCCAACCAAGAGGTGTTCGAGACCCGTGGATTCTCTTTCTCCCCGACGGTTCCTTCATAAAGCACCGAACCTCTTCACGGGTTCTGGAGCTCCTGATATAGCGTGGCCAGGGGCTGATAGTGTCGCGACGAAGGCACAGCGCAGCCCTCGAGATGCGGCCTTCGCGAGCTTGAGAGATGAACCCCCATAACTCCGGGTTGTCGAGCGGCGCGAAGGCACAATAGCGGTCTCAGGTGCTTATCGCTTACGTAACCCGGAAGAAAAAGCAGAAATGGGAGAAGCATGAGGAAGACGAAGAGGAGGAGGAGGAGGAGGGGAGTTACGGACAGATAAATTTTAGAATAAGAAGAGCGGAAGAGGGGAATTATCAAGGGATGAGGAGATAGATAAAATTTATGGCGAAGGACTTGAAGGAGACGCTTCGGAGAAAGGTAGGATCGCATTTCATTACTTAGGAGATATAAATGGCTTCAAATGCCTTGGGAAGGTCATTGTTTAGATGCGAGGGTGTAAGAGGGTGTTTTAAGTGTGTGGCTCTGTGTGTGTGTGTTTGGCTGTGTGTGTGCATAGATGTGTGCATAAGTACACGGGTCTTTGAAAACTGATATCAAGCACGCGCGCGCGCGCTGTGCGTGTGTGTGTGTGTGTGTGTCTATGTCTGTATATGCCATA
>NW_020871370.1:28372-41991 GCF_003789085.1 Penaeus vannamei | reverse complement strand
TATATATATATATGAGAAATAAGCCAGGTGGCTGTATATCCTGAGTAGGTGATCATAGATTGTGCATAAGACAGGCCCTGTGCTAGTCTCAGGATGCAACCGTTAGATGGAGAGGTGGTTCTGCTAACTGTACTCTATGCTCAAGATCCATTAGAAAAGGCACTAAGACGAGATTTCAAGGCACGGGATATATATATATACACACATATGTATATACATACATACATACATATATATATATATATATATATATATATATATATATATATATTATATATATATATATATATATATACATAAACAGATACATATACACACACTCACCCTGAAGCATATATACAATATATATATAATATATATATATATATATATATATATATATATATATATATATATATATATATATATATATATATATATATATATATATATATATATATATATATATATATGGGAAATAAGCCAAGTGGCTGTATATCCTGAGTAGGTGATCATAGATTGTGCATAAGACAGGCCCTGTGCTAGTCTCAGGATGCAACCGTTAGATGGAGAGGTGGTTCTGCTAACTGTACTCTATGCGCAAGGATCCATTAGAAAAGGCACCAAGACGAGATTTCAAGGCACGGGATAAGTTCCAGGTTTCACTAATATACAGGAAAACTTGCATTATCATGGCCGCCTTGAAAACACATAGCTTGCTCATTCTGTATAAGTACCAGCATCTCCAAATATTCTTGAGAGAATTACATAAAGCTCTCTGTGTCTTTCATATCCTCACTGAAAGCACATATAAACTGAACAGGTTCTAGCAAGTCCCCAAACTATTGGGCCTTGGTTTGGGTCTATGAGACCTTTGTACCTAAGAGCTAGGCTTCATTGCTTAATTTATCGAGAACCGCCACTAGGGTTTTCAAGGAATGAAATAGAATAGCAACATCATCAGCAAAGTCAAGGTTTATAACCTTGATACTACCCAGAGTTGCTCCGCAATGACTTTGGACAGTAGCTTTTTCCAGTATCCAGTCCATGCGTGTTGAAAAGTGTTGGTGCAAGGACACAGCCTTGCCTCACGGTCCCCCTTCCGCATTCCAGAAGGGATGACCACATCCCTCAACAGTTCAGAGGGAACGGTATCAAACTGCCAGATGGTAGCCAAGACAGCATGCAATCCCCGCACCATAGTTTCACCACTAGCCTTTAGCAGTTCAGCTGGCATGCAGCAGATACCTGCTGCTTTTCCACTCCTCAACATGGAGACCACACCCCTAACTTCAGTTAGGGAGGGTGGATCCTTACTGATGGGTGGGTCTGGCAACGGAATCTCAAGGGCTGGAGTCTGCTGATGGTGACCGTCTCTGCATCCCGACCAAAAGTAGGCGCAACCACTTACACCGACTGTGCCACTGCCAGGCCTTCTCCCTTCCGAGAGAGCAGCCACCCCAATTCTCAGCATCCTATGTTCTCTCGACAGTAGTGGCAACCGTTCATCTTGACGCAAATAACAGATATTCCAAGCCCCTAACCTAACATCCCGCCTGAGGTTTAGGCTCAGGCAGTCATACCAGGTGGATGTCACCTCTGCAAGCCCCAATAGGACCATATATAGAGAGGCAGCAGGCTGCAAAACCTAACATCCATCTGAGGGTTCCCTTAGGCTTCGCCCCACCAGGTTCACTCTGGGCTGGCAGCTGCCAGAACACAGGTGAGACTAACTCCTATTCCCATCCTAAGCCCCAGCAGTCGCCCTCCCAGCAGGGCCTACATCCTGCCTCACTTTCCAATAATATTCGACATTACCAAAGGGCTATATCTGGTAGGAGGAATGGCAAGGCCCACCTCCCCCGAGACTCCCATTAACCCCAGGGGGAAAGGACAGGAGTCGGTACAGGACCAGGGTGTGTCCACACGCCATGACCCTGTAACTCTGATCCCCCACAATTTAGCCTGTTTCCATGGGTGACCATGAGGAGGCACTGCAGAAGTCTTGATGATGGAGAGGCTATGAACTGGCAGGGAAGGTTGATGCAGAGCTGCTCCCTTTTTCGCACTAGGCTAGCCAGCAGTACAGCTGTGAGATGGTATACAAGCACTTGACAGTAGGCTACCACAACACTTCACATCACCCTGAGCGGGAAGCATCCACCCATGTAAGATTATTTAAAATTAACTGCCTTGTCAACAACCAAGCTCATTATCGGCAAATACCTTGTGGGCTTGTAATGTTAAAATATTCATACTGTTAAAAATCTATCAATCAAAGTTTTTCTTATGTAACATTGAATATGTAATCTAAGCATATATATTATACGTAAAAAGAATAAAATTGCATAAATATTATGAGTGATTACTATTTTTATAATATATGTACACTAGGAACCTAATAAGGTTTTGTTTTTATCATAATCAATACCCCCCCCCCCCCTGGTACTTATGTATTTGGTCTGAAAATGCTGCACATTTTGCATGTGCTTCAATTTTAGCCTTAAATTTGCCCAATTCAGCCTTTGTAACACTAGTTTAACCTATCGTTTGGGATTGATGCTGGCCACCGAACTGCCAAGGTCATCTCATCTCTTGCAATTTGTTTCTAATGTGCTGGCTCAACAAAGTTATATTCTTACATTGGATGTGATGAGTTGTAGCTCTTGATGGCTTGCAAATCACTACGAGAGTCGCAATATACTGAACAGAATGGCTCCTAAAATCTCTAATCATTTTGACTACTACGAGGACGGCATGTAACTTTGCAGTGAAGATTGAGGCAGCCAAAGGGAATGCCAACTGTCCTTCTCACTGCTACAAAGCCCATAACTACAGATTTCGAACCATCAGTATATACTGTGTAACACCATGGACCGATCGCCGTTCAGTCAGATTCGGTAGTACGCGAGACCCAACTCCATTGACACTGTAGCACTCGCCGAGCTTTGTCGTCGACCAGGTTCGGCGAAGTGGGTTATGGAAGTATCCTTGTCAGTCTAACTCCCTGCACAAAAATGTCATGTTGTATAGAAGTTATGCTGCAACCCTACTGAAGATTGACATTGGATGTTGATCTTGTTCAGCCTGAGGGGTGGAAAAATCGGCAATATAAGATGCTCCTTAAAAGGTCTCTGCCTTGGAATTTGCTAGTTCATTTGCAACATTCTCTTTGGTCTGTGAGGATTATGCCATCTGTCTTCAGAGCGGGTGATGAAATAGTTGTGCTCTTTCCAGCTCTCTTGTAAGAGTTTTCTAGGTGGTTTGATGGTCTTTGCTTTGCTATAGGTTACAGGGATGTATGGTGTTATCCTGTTTTTTGGTAATTTGTATTTTTGTTTTTCAGCCATTGCTCTTACAAATTTGTTCATCTAATTGCATAATAGATATATTCTGTGTTTTGAGTGATGTATAATCTAGAATAAAAAGTAAAAGGCAGTTTGTTCATGTACTAACATTAAACTGGTTTAAAAGATACTTTTTTTAATAATAATTTACCTTCTTTCTTTTGAACTCCATTATGAACACCATGTGAAGTTTAGAGCTGAAACCTGCACTTAAGAACAATATAGTATGATAACGGTACTGTTGCCATGATGCTACATCTCTCGAGTTAGCAAATGAACATTGTGTTTGTGAGAGCAATCAAAATCTTACTTAAAATCATTCAGTTGTTTTGGTTATATACACAGAAAAATGCAAGGACTGGGTCGTTTCTAATAAGTTTGTACTGATCTTGAGTAGATGTTCCGTGACACGACTCACTGTGTTTCAAGAACACGGTACTTTTAAAATTCACTCCTGTACATGAATGGCAGGGCTAGTCCAAAGAACATGTGCCTCTCTTATTCATATGCAGTCATTCTGGAGTATGTAAAGAAATATATATTAATGATCCGGTCTATAAATAAATTCCACATCTTCATGCGTGATATATTTAACTGCCCTTATCTTGACCAGTAAACTTTCTCTTGAAGCCTTATGCTTGGTGAGTACAAATTCTCAGTACTATGAAAAGAGATGACCTAATTCGTTGTAGTTAGTAACTATATGAAACATTTCAACGATTTCAGTTTTGGCAGACCATGTACATGTATTCCATGGCATAACACTATGATTAATATTTCAGCTCAAGAGGGAGTACTGCAAGGTGCAGCTGCCACTATGTATAGCCTTGTGACTACAACCACATCGTCGTCAGTGCCGACACCACTTCCATCATTGATGTTCATTTTTATTTGTATCGTTATTTTAAAATTATTAATAACTATGAATATAAATTAGTTAATATAAATAGTTTTTTCTAGAGTAAATAAATCCTATCTACATATTTGGATTCTGAAATGATTTGGAAGAAAAAGCATATGCACAGCAAAAGGTCGCTGTATTCAGTTTTGTTCTGGTACGGCAAAAAAAAAAAAAAAAAAAAAAAAACATATATATATATATATATATATATATATATATATATATATATATATATATATATATATATATATATATGAATCGCTTTCATAATAATAAGTGTTAGTAATAAAAAACAGACGAGTAATTATTCAAAACTGAAAACTAAGAATTGTTTCTTGTTTGTGTGGAAAAGTAACTGCTAAATGCTCTAATCATCAGTGTCCCAGATGTGAGCCCATATAAGTCATTAACATGTAATATTCAATGATTCATATGTTTTGATAGCTGCAAATATTTCATTCTAATTTTCAGAGACGGTTTGCCAGTGCAGGAAAAGAATAGAATGGCAAAAGCCAGAATAAAAGTGAGAAACACATCGATAACCACACAAAAATATGACCAGCAGAATTCATCACATTTTTGAGGGACTGAAAGAACAATGAAAATACTAGACAACAATGATTCTGTGTTAAATTGTTCAATGAAAACTCCATTTAAAGAAAATTTAATGGTTAAAAGGGGATTAGTATCGGTATAAAAGAACATTGTGGACTTTATGGGTACTCTAAACCAACTTCTGCACGTTTTTCTGTTTATTACAAGGAGTTTAAGAGGTCAACAGTGGCAAGTGTTAGGTCACATGACAAAAATGAAATCGAATAGAAATATCTATGCATGGTGAAAGGAGCCATTCTTAAAATGACATACTGTGTGTATAGAGATGTTATGTTACCAATGTGTGAAAAGGAAATCAGGAAAACTTACAAAATTCACATTTTAAATGTAGCATGTGTGATGCTTTACATCTCAAAGTCAGTTTGCAATGACTCCTACTCATCATATGAGAGTCGGTGACAGATTGATTTTTTGTTTTTAAAGAAAGTCATTCAGAATCGCTTCTTATGTTGTATTCTTACTTCCTCGTCCAAAGGTTGAAAATGATGTTTAACGATTCGGATCTCCTACTTTGTTGGCATCTTACCCTCCTTCACATGCGGGCGAGGACGAGATGCAGTCACAATAGCTTTGGTATGTAATGACAGTTGCAGGCAACCATGAGATATAGGTTACTAATGTGATTTTTTTTTTTTTTTTCTGGACAAGCCAGACCGAGTTTCAAATGCAGCAGTATCTAAAGAATGTGACATTTCTGGAGCGGTGTGTGTATTTGCCTACACAGCCATCTAAAAGATTAGTTGTATGTCCTAATTTTATAGCTGTCTTAGGTACTCATAGAATTCTGCATTATATGCCACTAAATATGTGTTGGAAAGGAATCACACATGAAAAAATTGATAACACAACACTATATCAATATATGGTTTACCAGAATAATCTTCCTAGACACTAATGTGGATGTGAAAGCTGAAATATACTGGCCTGAAATGCAAAACGTGAATGCTTACAGCTTGCTGAGTGTGTGAAATTTTAAAAATGAGTTATGATTTAAGATTACATAAACGTCTTTGAAAACTTTGTGAATGTTCTGCAATCATGGAGACACCAAGAATTAATCCTAATGAAAAACAGTTTTCAGAGGTATTTCTATCTGCCACTTACAATCTTTATAAAACTTTCCAAGGCCTTTTGCTCGGGACCACAATTTTAAATGAATCAAGCGCTAGTACTGCTGAGGCATGTCTGTGTTGGCTGTTTATTAGAAAATAGTGATGAGGCTAGAGCATTGGAAATTAGCAAAATTAGCTGGTGTTGTCACAAGAAGAAATATAAAGTTAAGTTTGGAGGGTACATTACTTAACGAGTTAATAGAGAGTAATATATTACATTTAGTATTTAAAATTGACATATTCTCGAAAATTTCAAACATGTATTTGCCAAAAATATCTCACATTCCAAAAGTAATGACATGGCTAAAGAACCATCATACGCAATTATGATCAATATCTTTATTAGAGTAAGAACGATTACTGATATGAAAGATGATAAAGAAGCCAATTTGCAGTTGAGAAATATAACGTGTGTTAGTTTTCGAAATACACCTTATGTGTACATTTACAAATCTTATAATGGGCATTTCTTTACTTTATATCTTAGAAATGTGCAATTACATGCATATTTTATCTGCATAATACATAGATACTTCATTGAAGTTTAACTATCAGGACCTGTTAAGCACTAGCATATGAAGTTTTGTTTACCATATGTTTACATGTGATGGCAACATCACATGTGTATGGGGTGTTAGGGAGGGGTAGTACCTCTGAGGGGGGAACAAGTCGAGCTCTTCGGAGTGGTTCGTCAGCTTTGGTCCCCACCTGCACCTAGCTCTCACCTGTGGCTCCTAGTAGCTGTTTGCATGCAACAGCGGCCATACCTCAGACAACGGTTTGGTCGGCCAAACCATGTGAGTAGCCGACGGGTCTCAAACCCTCGGTGAGCTAGGGCTTGCTTACCTACGCATGTGAAGACTGAACTTCGGCGGATTCTACAGAAGAAACCACCAGATTGGCTCAACGGAGATGAAGGTGGGTACTGCAATGCATTGTGGAGTGCACAAAGCAAGGTGAGGCACGTAGAACATCTTGGTCATCCACTGCATCCGTTTCTGTCTCCTGTCATCTTGACTTCGCCTTGCCATTGGATCTAGATGGTCTCAGACGAGAGAGTGAGGTCGACAGTGTGCAACTCTTCTTCACTTTAAACAAATTCATTGCACAAGTCATCAGTTATCCTTCATCCCATCCCCTCATTCCCAAGTCCTGTGGCGACAGGTGTGGGTACACTGGTAGTCATTAGCCGCACACCAGCGGCTCAGGCCATAGGGTCGCTATTCACTGACTGGAGCAGCAGTGGATCTCGGCAGCCGTCTGAGCGACTGAGCAGCCCTCTTCAGAAATACACTGCTCACCTCCATGGCATGAGGAAGGGTCTAGAAAAGGTACCCTAAACATTGCCTGCTCCTCTACACCCCGGCCAGTCTACCGCGACTGGTGGGGACCCTACCAATGCGGTCGAAACAAAGTAGCAAAGAAGAAAACTAGATTTACGCCTATGAACATTGGCATGGAACGTTCGCACGCTTTTTGACAGGAACGAGTCAAAAAGATCCCAGAGACGCATATCTCTAATTGCAAGTGAACTCGCCAGATACAATACTGACATCGCTGCCCTAAGCGAAACCATGCTGGCAGGAGAGAGCAAACTGTGTGAAAGAGGCGCAGGATATACCTTCACAGTCAAGAGGCTGGAGTTGGTTTTGCAGTGAAGACGTCAATGGTTGGCAAATTAGCTGGTCCCCCCAAAGGTGTGAATGATCGCCTTATGATGATGAGACAATGCAACCATTGTCATTGCCTATGCCCCTACCATGACTAACCCAGATGAGACCAAGGACAAGTTTTATGAAAACTTGAACACTGTCATCACCGCTGTGCCCCACGCTGACACTCATTATCCTTTGTGATTTTAACACGAGAGTTAGCTGTGACAGCGTCTCCTGGGAAGGAGTGATCGGGAAGCATGGGGTCGGCAACTGCAACAGCAATGGGCTACTACTCCAGACCTGTGCAGAGTATGGCTTTCTGACTACAAACACCGTCTTCCACTTCCCTACCCGCAACAGGACTTCGTGGATGCACCTTCGCTCGAAGCACTGGCATCTTATTTACTACGTCATTGTGAGGAAGAAGGACAGGCAAGATGTACAAGTCACGAAGTCCATGTGTGGCACAGAGTGCTGGACTGACCACCGCCTTAGTCTCCAAACTTAACATCCACGTCCAGCCCAAGAGATGGCCACAAGGTGTGAAAACACCAAAACGCCTGAATGTCAACAAACTGAAGAGCAACAACATCAAGCAGTCTTTTTCCGACACCCTGGAACAATGCCTTGACTCCACCCTGTTGGAAGGTGAGGATGCTGAGACAGCATGGGCTACACTTCGTGAGACAGTGTATAACACAACCATGGAGTACCTAGGGCCAAGTACCAGGAAACACAAGGACTGGTTCGATGAGAACTGCACAGAGATCAAGCAGTTGTTAGAGAAGAAGTGTAGCGAATACAAAGCACACCTTGACAACCCAAAGTAAACAGCAAAGAAAGATACACTGAGCACCATTCAAGTCAAGCTGCGCCAGATGCAAGATTCCTGGCTGAGTGACAAAGCCGATGAGATCCAGGGTTTTGCACACAAACATGACATTAAAAAACTTCTATGATGGCTTGAAGGAAGTTTATGGCCCTACCTCCGCAGGATCATCTCACCTCCTCAGTGCAGATGGGTCAACTTTGGTGACTGACAAAGACAAAATTCTGGAACGTTGGGCTGAACATTTTGATAGTGTACTGAACAGGCCATCCACCATCAACGATGAAGCCATTGATAGGCTACTTCAGGTTCCTGTTGAAGAGACAATGGAGGCTGTACCAACTTGGGAGGAGATTCAGAAAGCAGTTCGTCTTCTATCCAGTGGCAAAGCACCTGGCTCAGACTCCATCCCAGCTGAAGTCTACAAAGAAGGTGGTGCGGCTGTGATTGAGAAACTGCACCAGCTGTTCCAGCTCATCTAGCAGCACGAGCGAGTGCCACAGGATTTTAAGGATGGTTCAATCATTCATCTCTACAAACGCAGAGGAAATCGCCAAGCCTGTGACAACCATCGTGGAATCCTTGCTGTTCATAGCCAGCAAGATTCTGGCTAGAGTTCTGTTAAACTGCCTCATCACGCACCTTGAACAAGGTCTCCTACCAGAGAGCCAGTGTGGTTTCTGGAAAGAACGCGGGACTGTCGACATGGTGTTTGCTGGTAGACAGCTACAAGAGAAGTGTCAGGAACAGAATGCCGAAAAGTGATCGACGATGAAGTGAATGCTAGACTCGCCAAAGCAAGTTCTGCCTTTGGCAGACTCTACGAGAATGTGTGGAACAGAAGAGGGATTACCACAGAGACAAAGATCAAAGTTTGTCGGGCTGTTGTTCTCACCACTCTGCTCTACGGCTGTGAGACATAGACAGTCTATCAACATCATGCCAGGAAGCTGAACCACGTTCACACCACGTGCCTCAGAAAACTATAGTGGCAAGACAGGATACCAGACACTGAGGTCCTCACTCAGGCTGGTTTTCCCAGCATCTACACCATCCTAATCCGGTCACAGCTTCGTTGACCAGGCCATGTGCTTCGCATGCCAGACCACCGGCTTCCAAAGAGACGCTAAAGGCGTCGCTGAAGGCCTTCGGCATCAACCATAACACATGGGAGCAAGACAGAGGACAGAGGAGTATAGCGGTCAGCTGTACACAAAGACACCAAAACACATGAAGCCAACAGGATAGCTGCTGCTAAGTAATGCAGGCAGGCCAGTAAAAACAGTGCCAAAAACCCGATGCCACCTGCCACCATACCCTGCCCACACTGCCCACAGACTTTTCGGGCTGCGAACCCACCATGCACAACTACCCCAACCCTAGGATGACTAGATGGTCCTCGTCGAATCGACGGACGAACAACAGTATTATCACCGTAAGGCCACCAACTGAGAATGGCATGGTTATACATATATTCAAAAAAGCTAATTTTCTGTCAGCTTGTCCTTTTTTCCTTCGTTCCTGGCTAGTACAGGTTTGGGATATAGATGACAACACCTGAGCAAAATAATCTTAGAGTTTTCTAAGACTGCACTGTTTTCGCCTTGTATGTCATGAGTAAAGAAATGAAAATACCGTCAAAGACAGAAAAGTATTTTAAAAAGTATTTTCCCATACCTATTCACATATAGAAGTGATAAGTATCACTAAAATCCAAATATCCTAACATTCAACATTCATTACTTCCTGAGGTAAATTTATCTGTGAAAAGTAAATAAGCACACCTTAGCACATTACACCCCTCTAATGGGAGCGATATTACCGCGGTGGGGGCACTTGATATCCCAATGACCTGGTGAGCCAGACCAGAGGGCTACTCATACTGGAGGGGTCACCAGTGAGGGATAAGATGAAATGGCTCCTAGATGCACCAAGGCCTATGAGAGGGGATGGTGCATTGATTCATTCCATCTTGGATCAGGGTCAAATTAGTCAGCTTGTCAAATATAGCTAGGGTCAAGCAGGCACTTCCCAGTCGGCATCACATAGGTCCCACGACTGCCATTAGCACACAGTCACTACTAGCTAGTGACTATGTGCATTGCCTCACTAGCCCAGTTGATGTTAGGTAGCTTTCCCTCGTTGGACTCCATGATGGATAGGGGATGAGATGAAGAATACTAATATGTATGTTTTACAAATTTTAAAAATTCTTTCTCCTTGATGACACACAATACCTTGGCCAATCCCTTTTGTACATCTCCAGTTATTCTGGAACCTTTCCAGGTTTCAAAGGGCAAGAATGCAAATGAAAATGCTTCCTGGGCATCCAGACCAGGTAAGAGCAAAAAAAGTTCTCAATCCAGGAAGGAAATCTTACCTGGCAAATTCGAAAGCAATTCATTTAACACTTTGGGGTAAAGACCATTGATGCTGTGTCCATGGATTTTTATATTATTGAAGATAGTTAAAGTATATCAAAGTGATTCTCGGAACACCCCTCTGTGATATTTTATCACATTTTATCGGATGCGGTATTCTGAGGAGAAACTGCTAGTGGAACTAACATGACATGAAATTAGCGAAAGTAAAGTGTTTTAAGAAAGTTGGTGTGTAACCATCAAAACCAGCTCTTTGTTTTTACCTTTAAAAACGTCGGTACTTCCAGAGCTGGTTAAGTTGGCATGGTACGACCTCAAGCCATATGTGCCAACCCCATTGCCAGAGTAATGGCCATAGAGCAAACTCTTGCGGTCATAAGAAAAATGGACTACCAAGAGTGTTTCAAGTGTGTAACAGGTCATCAAGATGACAACTGGCCAAGCCCATTATGCTGATAGCACTGCAGAGCTCATATGGCTTTTTCACAGCAGTGTAACAGAAACTTGAAAGTTTTCCAGAACCAAAGTGATGTGCCATGTACTGTTTGCCAGTTAGGTAAGTCCTTTGCCTTACTTCTACCCATTTTCCTTCACATCATCCCTTAACTTCCAATACGTCTTGCACCACTCAGACTGCCACTACAGTTCAAACTCAGTCCTCAAAGATTCAAATACAGAAACTGCATCACTAGTTTAAGAGTAAGGGGTCTGTTGAAGAGACTCCTCCCAAAATAAGGTCTTTGGAGCTGTCAGGTATAGCTTCAGAGGAAAGAGCCCATCAGTTTGCCTTAGTGATGCATAATCCTTACAGACCAAAAAGATGTTGCAATTGAGCTAGCAAATGGCAGAAATCTCTGGATTATCTGAAACTGCCCAATTTTCTACCCTTCAGACTGGACAGGAACAACATCTAATGTCGTTTTCTAGTAGGACTGCAGCAGAACTCCCGTAGAACTTGCCATTTTTGCACAGGGAAATGGACTCCAGCTCTTCAGTAAGATTGCCTCAGGAAATGATGATATTTCAATACAAAAATCTTCTGTATGTGAGAGCTCCCAAAAGTTCCTTTTGGACCTAATCAATAAAATATTTAGGGTGGCCACAGTGCCACCCATATGGAAGGAAACTATAATAATTTTAATCTCCAAACCTGGCAAGGGTACTTCCATACCATGTAATTATGGACTGACTTTTCTTACCAGCTGCATTTGCAAGCTGATGGAGAAAATGGTAAATTTCAGGTTGAAATGGCTACTAGAGCAGGAAAGGGTGCTGACCTATATCAGTATGGGATTAGAAAATCAAAATCAAACAATGATGCCCTTGTGATGATGGAGACGGCTATATAAAATTCCTTTGCACAGCAACATCACATATTATCAGTCTTTGACCTCAAAAACAGTTTCTCTAATCTGTCTCCTGTTGTCTGTATGTGGATTACTTGATAGTGTACTGGTAAGGAGGAAGTTTACAGGATATGCAAGGACACATGAAGACTGCAGTAAATTAGGTTGTGCAGTGGGCAATATACCATGGATTCATGGATTCTTGCCAATCAAGACTATGAATATATATTTCCTGAAAAGAGAATTTTTTCATGCCACTCTCTTTTTAGGAGCAAACCCGTTGTTTTGTCAAAGAGGTGAATTACTTGATTCAAGGCTTATGCAAGTATCTCGGGTGAAAGCTACAAAAGCCCTCAGTATTTTGTTGGTTATTTCCTGCCTATCTTGGGATGAAAACTGCCAAATATCTGCGGTTATGCAGAGCACTTTATTCGTAGCAAACTTGACACTACATGTGAGGCTTCTCCATCTACAGCTCCCACTGTTCTCTGCATGTTGAAGTTCTCAGAATCTGTGCAGGAGCTTTCAGGTCTTCACCTTTAGAGTCTCTGTATGTTGAGTGGAGAACCACCTCTTTCATTACCCCAGGACTACTTGAACCTGATTTACTGCAGCTGGTCCTGTGGTAGGCAAAGAGGAATATTTAGGAAGATCTCAAATTGAATCTTCAAGGTTCTAGTTGTTGGTACTCCTCAGTTCCCCCCTTGGACCATTCTTGTCAATCTGGATTTGGTTGAGATTGGGAAAGGGGCGAGATCCGAAACAGAAATTAAGGAGAGATTTCTTCAACATCTAAATACCAAGGATCAGACGCAATATATACAGATGATTTAAAATCTGTAACTGGTGTGGATTTTGTAGCAGGGAGCAGGACGAAGATTGCAGTTGGAAGTCTTTGTATGGCAGCCTTTATACTCATTGTAAAGTTACATGCCATCCTTTCAGCAGTCAGAAAATCTTAGGACTTTGGAACCATTCTGTTGTAATATGTTGTGATTCTTATTGTGCATTGATAGCACTCAAGACCTTAAACCCATTACATCCATTGGTAAGGGAGGTTCAAGATAGGCCTGTATTGATGTCAGCAGGTAAAAAGATAACTCTGAGTTGGGTACCAACGCATGTTGCAAGCAATGGGAATGAGCAAGTTGGTTGCAAGGGTAAGGCAGTTGCTGCTCAGCCCTGTGATGCTCATTTTCCTCTCCAACATGACTTGAAACCCAACATTAGAAATTGTCTTCACGATGAATGGCTGTTTTGTTTTGGTGTTTGTACTACAGTCACGATATAAGTATACTGGTGCAGTGTATGCACACACAACAGAAATGCCCTGCTACAGTAATATAGCAATTTGTAGACGATTTGATCGAGTCCCAGATGAAGAATGAATGAAATCGTCAGCCCCTTTGTTTTCACTATTCCTGGACCTAGTAAAAGGAGTGGATGACAAGGTA
>NW_020871370.1:10000-12500 GCF_003789085.1 Penaeus vannamei | reverse complement strand
CGATGTGAAAGAGATGTTCTACACCAAGCTTACATCTGTTTCCAACAGTTCTCCCCGGTGAAATATTTTTATTGTTCTGAGTAATTTCATTGCAGTATCTAGCTGTGATCGAGCTAGCTATGAGATGGCTGTCGGTCCCCATGGTTTGGGAGTTGATGCCGGCAGAGAGAATAACCTGCTTTTCTGGCACTTTGCAAAGTCCTAGAAATTGAGGATTTCTGGTTCCTGTTACCAGCGCTCAGACTCACATCGTGGGATGTAGTACAGCGATGTTGGTAATGCAGCCAAGGAGATTGACAACTTACTAGTTAGCACTCATTGGAGGATCCTCCAGAATTGTACGGTGTATAGGAGTGCCGAGTTCTGTGGTACTGACTATAAATTGGTTGTGGCTACCCTCCAGGTCCACTTCAAAACTTTCCAGTGGTCCAATGATCACCCTAGGGTGTTCCATTTGGACTGGCTGAGGGAAGGGGGATATGCCTGTGGATTTGCTAAGGAAATCTGGTCGTTTCACAGTGCTTGACAGTCTGCCGGACCCTGTACTTCTGTGGTACACCTTCAAGTGCAAAATGTTTGATACAAAACAAGAATCAATTGGTTAACGCACGAGAGCAAGTGGCAGCCCCCACGCCCTGCTAGGGCAAGTGACCTGGTCAAGGGCCGGCTTGTTGAGGTGTGAGAGAATAAGCTACTTGGGTCAGCCTGGTGACCTTATATACCCCTTGGCTCGCAGCACGTCGAAGGTAGCGTGGGCACCAGCGTGGCCTGGGTGAAGTGTGGCTACATGTGGGTAGCACATGGCGACCATAGCCGGCCATGCAGTATAGATGTGGTCCACGTGGTATGCTATGAGTATGCTATGCTATGCTATATATAAAAGGTACTAAACGGCCTTCTACATAGTGTAGTTTGAATGACTGGTGGCGGCTAGTGATACACTGATTGCCTTCACACTTTATTTGGAAAGAACACATGTTATGAGAGACTATGATATGGCGGTGCTCAGTGCCGGGAGTGACCGCTCATATTGCATAGCACATGGTATGCTATGCAATATGCTATACTATGCTATATTGAGAGTGCTGTTAAGTGTGGTAGGGACCTGTCAAGCTTCTTTCTTGTTAGTGCAGGAGTGAGGCATGGCTGTGTCCTTGCATCAACACTTTTCAACACGAACGGGTAATGATGTCGCTATTCTGCGTCTTTGGAAACCTGAGTGGTTGCTCTGGATGCATTTAGTAATGAAGTGAAGCATTTTGGTCTAGAGGTTTCCTGGACCAAGAACCAAGGTCCAGGACTTTGGAGGCTGTATGTTCAGTATGCGCTTGCGGCGAGGACATTGAGGTCACAGAGAGCTTTACATAACTCGGTAGTGTAGTTCATGACTCTGGACTGTCATACCAAGAAGTCAGCAGACGGATTGGCCTCGCCTGCCTCGTGTCCTACAGGATGATTCTGCCCACCAGGTTCTCTCTATATGAGGCAACCCTGGGTGGAGGTGGCCTGTAGGACAACCGAGGAAGTGGCTTGGGGAAATCGATCAAACCTGTAGTGAAGAGCTCGTATATATGCATATATATATATATATATATATATATATATATATATATATATATATATATATATGCATATATACAAATATATATATACATATATGTCTTTATATTAGTGTGTATATATTTTATCTATCTATCTATATCTATCTATCTATATATATGTATGTATGTGTATATATATATATATATATATATATATATATATATATATATATATATATATATATATATGTATATATATATATATATATATATATATATATATATATATATATATATATATATATGCCTATATGTGAGTGTATATGTATATATATGGATATATATATATATATATATATATATATATATATATATATATATATATATATATGTGTGTGTGTGTGTGTGTGTGTGTGTGTGTGTGTGTGTGTGTGTGTGTGTATGTATATATATACATATGTATATATATATTTATATATATATTTATATATATATATATATATATATATATATATATATATATAGAGAGAGAGAGAGAGAGAGAGAGAGAGAGAGAGAGAGAGAGAGAGAGGAGAGAGAGATTGAGATTGAAGTATAGATAGACAGTTAAAAAGGCAGATACCGATACAAACCTACGTATTACACCCATAAATATATAAGTATTTTTGTGTGTATTTTGTCAATCGAAATCACTATACATGCGTAAATTGACGCACCCCCCAGGGGGTGCGATATTTATCAAATAAACTGAAAATGTGTGTAAAAAAAAAAAAAAATCTGAAAGGTTGCATCAAAGGGTTACCTAAATCTCACGCCATGTAACATAATCAGAACACTGGTGCCACATAAGTATATGAAAGTAGGGCTTAAACTTCTGTGAAGCTGGTTACCGGTAGGAGAGAGGTGAATACACTCTCAGTTCAGCGACCATACATTTAAATTGTCAGTATTGTTATTAT
>NW_020871369.1:20000-25000 GCF_003789085.1 Penaeus vannamei | reverse complement strand
AAAGTGTCTGGACGAGGGAACAGGGCGAGAAAGAGGATGAGGGATAGGGGGTCAGAACGAGGGAAGAGAAATGAGGATGAAGGGGGAATGAACAAGGAAAGGAAGAGGATAGAACGATGGGGGAAAGGAGTAAAAAAGGGGAAGGGGGAATAGAGGTAAAGAAAGGGAAAAGGAAGTTGGAGTGAATAAGAGTGAAGCGGCGAGGAAAGGAATGTAGGAGAAAGAATATAAAGCGATACTGAAGAAGAAGGAGAAAAGGAGGAAGAAGAAACCGGAGAACGAAAGGGAAAGTGGGAGGGGACGAAAAGAATAGGGAGGGAAGAAGAAGGAGAAAAGGAGGAAGAAGAAACCGGAGAACGAAAGGGAAAGTGGGAGGGGACGAAAAGAAAGGGTAGGAGAGGGAGAGAGAAAAAAGAAGAACGAGAAAGGGAGCGGAGAGGACAGACAGAGAGAGAGGGTAGGTCAACGACCTTTTTTGCAGCGAATAAACCCCCAAAAGGTCCGTCCGCGTTGTTTGGGAAAGCGCCATCGCCCGGGAGCCGCCATGACGTCATCACTGAGATTTCTTTTCGCTCCTCGTCTCCCCTTTCCGAAATCTCTCTCTCTCTCTTTCGCGCCGCCCTCTCTGCGTCCCCTACATCATAAAGGATAAATCAATTCCTCTATCCTCTATCCTCTATCCCTTGCCCTCTCCTTCTCTCTTTTCTCCCTATCCTTTCTCCCATTCCCTTCCTCTTCTTTCTTTTCCTTTACTCTCTCCCTCTCTCCATCACCCTCATTTTTTCTCTCCCTTCCCCTACCCTTTCCCTCTTCCCTTCCTTCCTTCTCTCCCTTCCCTACCTCTCCCTCAATCCCTTCCCCTTACCTCTCCTTCTTCCCTTCCCCCTTCCCTTCTCTCTTCCCTTCTCCCTTTCTCCCTCCTCCTTCCCTTCTCCCTAAACCCTCTTACCCCTCTCCATTCCCCTTAGCCTCACCTTCACTCCCTTCCCCCTCCCTTTCTCCCTACCCTCTTCTCACTCCTCCCTCCCCCTTACTCCCTTCTCCCCACACCCTTTCCCGCTCACTTCCCTCTTCCCCCTCCACTTCCCCTCTCCTCCTTCCTTCCCTCCCCTTCACTTCTTTCCCCATCCTCTCCCTTACTTCTTTCCCTTCCCCTCCCCTATCTCCCTTCCCCTCCCCTTTTCCTAGACCCGCCCCTCTCTCCCTTCTCTCTACCTCACTTCACTCCCTTCCCCTCCCTTCTACTACTTTCTCTCCCTCTCTCTCTTCCCTCTACCATTCTGCTCTTCCTTCTCCCTCCCTTCCCTCTTCCTTCTCCTCTCTCTCCCTCTTCCCCTTCACTCTTCCTTCCCCCATTCTCTCCCTCTCTCCCTCACTTCCCCCTCTCCCTCTCTCCCTTCCCTCCTCTTCCTTTTTCCCTTCCTCCCCCAATCCTCTCCCCTCCCTTTCCCTCCCCTTCATTCCCCCTTCCCCCTCTCCCCTTCCTCTTCCCCCATCTCCCCCTCTCTCCCTTCCTTCCCTCCTCCCCTTCTCCCTTAACCTCTCCCCCATCCTCCCTCTCTCCTTCCCCCCCATCTCCCCTCCCCCTTCCCCCCCATCCTCTCCCTCTCTCCCTTCCTTTTTCCCACATCCCCTCCCACTCCCCTTCCCCCATCCTCTCCCTCTTCCTTCCCCCTTCCCCCCATCCTCTCCTCTCTCCCTTCCCCCCCTCCCACTCTCCCCTACCCTACGCGTGAGCAGATGATTCCAAATTCGACGTCGGCCCTTCCCGTCCCGACCTCCTGCCGAGCTATTTTTAGAACGGGTGTTGCAGGCGATGCAGAGAGGAGGAGAGGGAAGAGAAAGAGAGAGGAGAGAGAGAGAGAGGGATGGGGAGAGAGAGAGAGGGGATGGGGAGAGGGGGAGAGGGGAAGAGAGAGGTAGGGATGGAGGGCGGGATGGAGGGGCGGGGGAGAAGAGGGGAAGGAGAGGCGGGAGACGGGGAGAGATGGAGGGGGGGGGGAGAGAAGGTGGGAAAGAGAGAAAAAGAGAGAAAGAGAGAGTGAAGAGAGGGGTATGGAGGGAGGGAGGGAGGGGGAAAAAGAAAGAGAGAGAGAGAGAGAGAGAGAGAAGCAGCGTCGGTGGGGAGAGAGGAGTGAGAGGAATAAGAGGACTCTGGGAGGCGGCGAAGAGCAGAGGAAACAAGGGGGAAGGAACGCAGACGAAGAGGGTCGAGCGGTGCAGTATTTAGTGAAGAGAGAGAGAGAGAGAGAGAGAGAGAGAGAGAGAGAGAAGGAGAGAGAGAGAGAGAGAGGAGAGAAAGAGAGAGAGAAGAGAAGAGAAAAGAAAGAGAGAGAGAGAGAGAGAGGCATAACGATAAAAAAGAGAAGGGAAGAGGCGAGGAGAGGAGACGGAAACGGAGAAAGAGAGAGAGAGAGAGAGAGAAAGAAAGAGCTAGAGAGAGAGAAAAAAAAAAGAAAGAGAGAGAGAGAGCGACCATAACGATAAAAAAGAGAAGGGAAGCGAGGCGGGAAGGAGACGGAAACGGAGAAAGAGAGGAGAGAGAGAGAGAGAGAGAGAAAGAGCTAGAGAGAGAGAGAGAAAGAAAGAGAGAGAGAGAGTGAGAGAGACCATAACGATAAAAAAGAGAAGGGAAGCGAGACGAGGAGGAGGAGACGGAAACGGAGAAAGAGAGGAAGAGAGAGAGAGAGAGAGCAAGAGCAGAGATTAGAGAACAGACGAGTTATAGATTGGAGACCAGGACCGGAAGTGAGACGGTTGGAATGTGCGTGAAAACAACTTACATCTGAATCAGCTCTTTTGCGACTTGTCCGGGCTCGCTTGTTCCGCCGCGTCGCCCTGAGCGCGCGTGCGTGTGTGTGTGTGTGTGTTGTGTGTGTGTGTGTGTGTGTGTGTGTGTGTGTGTGTGTGTGTGTGTGTGTGTGTGTGTGTGTGTGTGTGTGTTGTGTGTGTGTGGTGTGTGTGTGTGTGTGTGTGTTATGTGTGTTTGCTATGGTGTGTATGCGTGTGTTTGTGTCTGTGAGTGTGTGTGGTTATGTGTGTTTGCGATTTGTGTGTGTGTGTCTGTGTGTGTCATGTGTGTGTGTGTGTGTGTGTGTGTGTGTGTGTGTTGTGTGCTTGTGTGTGTGTGTGTGTGTGTGTCTGTGTGTGTGTGTGTGCGTGTGTGTTGTGTGATTTTGAGTGTGGTGGTTATGTGTGTTTGTATGCGTGCGTGTTTGTGATTTGTGAGTGTGTGTGGTTATGTGTGTTTTGTGTGTGTGTGTGTCTGTGAGTGTGTGTGGTTATGTGTGTTTGCGATTTGTGTGTGTGTCTGTGAGTGTGTGTGGTTATGTGTGTTTGCGATTTGTGTGTGCCTGTGTGTGTGCCTGTGTGTGCGTATGTGTGTGTGTGTGTGTATGTGTGTGTGTGTGATTTGTGAGTGTGTTTGGTTGTGTGTTTGCTATTGGTGTGTGTGTCTGTGTGTCTGTGTGGTTATGTGTGTTTGCGATTTGTGTGTGTGGTGTGTGCGCGCGCATGTGTGTGTGTGTGTGTGTGTGTGTGTGTGCGTGTGGGCGTGTGTGTGTGCGTGTGCGTGTGATGTTATGATTGTGTGTGTGTGTGCATAAGTATGTTTAGCGAACGTGTGCTTCTGCAATACACTAATGCACCTTATTTTTTCCTTATTCATGATTCCATCCACTCACAGAAAAGCAGGAAAGAAACCAGGAACAAAGCGACGCATACAGTGACAGAAACTCAAACAAGTATGCGTATATAAACACAGATTTACATCACTGCCAATTTGCATACGCGGCAACACACATGCAAATTGTTATACAGTGAATTATCAATACATACATATGCACATTGACATACCAGTATAAACACGCTTGCACGAATGCCAGCTCTCAAAACAGAGAAAATGGACGAAAAGACGAAATTATTTTTTTTACGTGAAGAGAGAGAGAGAGACGAGAGGAGAGAGAGAGAGAGAGAGAGAGAGAGAGAGAGAGAGGAGAGAGAGGAGAGAGAGAGAAGAGAGAGAGAGGAAGAGAGAGAGAGAGAGGAGAGAGAGAGGAGGGGGGGGGAGAAAGAGAGCGAGAGAGAAAAGAGAAGAGAAGAGAGAAGAGGGGGAAAAGGGAAGAGAGAGAGAGAGAGAGGAAGAAAGAGAGAAAGAGAGAAGGGTGGAAGAGAGAGGAAAAAAAGAGAGAAAGAGATGATACATGTATATGTGCGCGTTGACAAACAGATGACCAGAGAACCCGACATAAAAAGAAAAAAATGGAATGGGAGAAAGGACAGGAAGAAACATGAGACTGCACACGAATGACGTAATGAGCTTGGGTAAAACAAAACGCGCTAACAGGAACCAACACAGAGCCCACAGATTCCCACAGACTCGGAAGCTGACCGCTGTCTGATCTAAAAATAGCATCCAATCCAGAGCTCTAGCGTGTGTTTTAGGTCTGTGAGTGCCAGTCTGCGTGTGTATACATGGGTGTGTGCATGCTTGTTTGTATGTGGACGTGTGTGTGTGTGTGTGTGTGTGTTTTCCGTTTTTTGTGTGTATTTACGGGAACTTTGGCTTGATGGGCGGAGCTTTTAAAGAGGTAAGTATGCTATTTCTGACCTTCACTTTTCCACTCCGGTTAAAAAGGCCACAGCGGGAGCAAAAACCAAAAATCAGAACGTGAAACTATGCTACTGTTGGCCTGTTTCCCCTCGCCATTTTGTAAAAAAATGGAAAAAAGGTAAAGAAATTGGAAGGGAGGAAAGGAGAGAGGGAAGAGAAAGGGAGAGGGAGGGGAAGGGGAATAGGAAGGGAGAGAGAAGATGAGGGAGAAGGAGGGAAGCAGGCAGACATGTAGAAGGGAAACGAGAAAGGAAAAGGAGGAACAGACGAAAAGGGAGAAGAACAACAACCAAACAAGAAAAAAAAGAAGAGAAAAAAAGAATTCAACAGATAGATACATTCGCATTACGAAAGCGAGAGAGAGAAATATAAATCCGAACCACAGTTC
>NW_020871369.1:12500-15000 GCF_003789085.1 Penaeus vannamei | reverse complement strand
ATCTTCCCTTCAACCCTAATTTCTCCTCCATTTATTTCCTCTTGCGCTCTCTCTCTCCATTTATAGATCCTTGAGAGGAGTAACGACCGTCAAGGACATAAAAGGAGAAGGGCCCGTCTGAAGAGCCAGGCGTCTGGGAAAACAAGAAGAGACAAAAAGCAAGAGACAAAAAAAGAGCAAAAGAGGAGCAAAAAAAGAGCAAAGAGAGCAAAAAAAAAGAGCAAAGAGAAAAAAAGAGCAAAGAGGAGCAAAAAAAAAAGAGCAAAGAGGAGCCAAAAAAAAGCAAAGAGGAGCCAAAAAAAGCTAAGAGGAAAAAAAAGAGCAGAGGAGCCAAAAAAAAGAGCAAAGAGGGGCAAAAAAAGAGTAAAGAGGAGCCAAAAAAGAGCAAAGAAGGACCAAAAAAAGCAAAGAGGAGCCAAAAAAAAGAGCAAAGAGGAGAAAAAAGAGCAAAGAGGAGCAAAAAAAGCAAAGAGGAGGAGAAAAAAGAGCAAAGAGGAGCCAAAAAAGAGCAAAGAGGAGCCAAAAAAAGAGCAAAGAGGAGCAAAAAAAAAAAAGCAAGAGGAGCAAAAAAAAGAGCAAAGAGGAGCCAAAAAAAAGAGCAAAGAGGAGCAAAAAAAGAGCAAAGAGGAGCCAAAAAGAGCAAAGAGGAGCCAAAAAAAGAGCAAAGAGGAGAAAAAAAAGAGCAGAGGAGCCAAAAAAAAGAGCAAAGAACAGCAAAAAAAGTTAAAAGGAGGCAAAAAAAGAGCAAAGAGGAGCAAAAAAAAAAGCAAAGAGGAGCAAAAAAAGAGCAAAGAGGAGCCAAAAAAAAGAGCAAAAAGGAGCCAAAAAGAGCAAAGAAGAGCAAAAAAAGAGCAAAGAGGAGCAAAAAAAAGAGCAAAGAGGAGCAAAAAAAGAGCAAAGAGGAGCTAAAAAAGAGCAAAGAGGAGCCAAAAAAAGAGCAAAGAGGAGCCAAAAAAGAGCAAAGAGGAGCCAAAAAAAGAGCAAAGAGGAGCAAAAAAAGAGCAAAGAGGAGCAAAAAAAAAGAGCAAAGAAGAGCAAAAAAAGAGCAAAGAGGAGCAAAAAAAGAGCAAAGAGGAGCAAAAAAAAGAGCAAAGAGGAGCAAAAAAAAGAGCAAAGAGGAGCAAAAAAAAAGAGCAAAGAGGAGCAAAAAAAAGAGCAAAAAGGAGCCAAAAAAGAGCAAGAGAGCAAAAAGAGGAGAAAAGAAAAAGGAGCCAAAAAAAGAGCAAAAAGGAGAGAGCAAAAAAGAGCAAGAGCAAAGAGGAGCAAAAAAAAGAGCAAAGAGGAGCAAAAAAAGAGCAAAGAGGAGCAAAAAAAGAGCAAAGAGGAGAAGAGCAAGAGCAAGAGAGCAAAAAAGAGCAAAGGAGCCAGAAAAAAAGAGCAAAGAGGAGCCAAAAAAAGAGCAAAGAGGAGCCAAAAAAGAGCAAAAGGAGGGAAAAAAGAGCAAAGAGGAGCCAAAAAAAGAGCAAAAAGAGAGCAAAAAAAGAGCAAAAAGGAGCCAAAAAAAGAGCAAAGAGGAGCAAAAAAAAGAGCAAAGAGGAGCCAGAAAAAAGAGCAAAGAGGAGTCAAAAAAAAAGAGTAAAAAGGAGCCAAAAAAGGAGGTGCCAAAAAAAAGCAAAGAGGAGCCAAAAAAAGAGCAAAGAGGTGCCAAAAAAAAGCAAAGAGGAGCCAAAAAAAGAGCAAAGAGGAGAAAAAAAAGAGCAGAGGAGCCAAAAAAAAAAGCGAAGAGCAGCAAAAAAAAAGTTAAAAGGAGGCAAAAAAGAGCAAAGAGGAGCCAAAAAAAGAGCAAAGAGGAACAAAAAAAGAGCAAAGAGGAGCAAAAAAAAGAGCAAAGAGGAGCCAAAAAAAAGAGCAAAGAGGAGATAAAAGAAAAGAGAAGCAAAAAAAAGAGCAAAGAGAGCCAAAAAAAGAGCAAAGAGGAGCCAAAAAAAGCAGCAAAGAGGAGCAAAAAAGAGCAAAGAGAGCCAAAAAAAGAGCAAAGAGGTAGCAAAAAAAAGAGCAAGAGGAGAAAAAAAAGAGCAAAGAAGATAAAAAAGAGCAAAGAGGAAAAAAAAAAGAGCAAAAGGAAACAAAAAAAGAGCAAAGAGGAGAGAGCAAAGAGGAGCAAAAAGAGCAAAGAGAGCAAAAAAAGAGAGAGGCCAAAAAAAGAGCAAAGGAGCAAAAAAATGAGAAAGAGGAACCAAGAAAAAAAAGAGCAAAGAAGAGCCAAAAAAGGAGCAAAAGGAGCAAAAAAAAAGCAAAAGGAGCAAAAAAAAAAAAAAAGCAAAGAGGAGCAAAAAAAAGCAAGAGGAGTAAAAAAAAGAGCAAAGAGGAAGCAAAAAAAAAAGAGCAAAGAGGAGCCAAAAAAAGAGCAAGAGGAGAAAAAAAAGAGCAAAGAGGAGCAAAAAAAAAGAGCAAAGAGGAGCAAAAAAAAGAGCAAAGAGGAGCCAAAAAAAGAGCAAAGAGGAGCCAAAAAAAGAGCAAAGAGGAGCAAAAAAGAGCAAAGAGGAGCAAAAAAAGATCA
>NW_020871369.1:0-5000 GCF_003789085.1 Penaeus vannamei | reverse complement strand
CCTCCCATTCCTAAACCACGTTCTCACCGTCTCTCTCTCTCTCTCTTCTCTCTCTCCTCTCTCTCTCTCTTCTCTCCCTCTCTCCTCTCTCTCCTTCCTTCTTCCCTTCCTTCCTCTTCCTCCTCTTTCTCTCTCTCTCTCTCTCTCCTCTCCCTTCTCTCTTCCTACCACCCTACTTCACTACCACCTCTCGTCTCTTTCTTTCTTTCTCCCTCCCTCCTTCCTTCCCTCACTCCGACCCTCCATCCCCTCTCCCTTTCCCTCTCCTTCCTCCCTTCTCCCTCACTCCCAACTCCATCCCTCTCCACCTCCCTCCCTTCCGCTCTCCCCCACCCTCCCATCACTACCACCTCCGTCTTCTCTCTCCTCTCTCTCTCTCTCCCTCCCCTCTCCCCTCCCTCCCCTCCTCCCTTACACTGTCCGGGCATCACAGCTTTAAACGTGAGCAAGGTTGTCGGCGGTGTTGCGAGACTGCAATGGGCGGTGCTGGGAGGGAGGAGGGGGGAGGGGAGAGAGGGGGGGTAGAATGGGAGAGGAGGAGTGGAGGTTGTCATACGAGGCTGGGGGCGGGGGATGGGGGTAAGGGGTTGGGGTTGGGGGGAGTGAAACAAGAAGAAGTTGGAGTTGGTGATAGGGGGCGGCGGGGAGGGTTGGGGGCGGGGTTAAGACAGGAGGCGGTGAAGGGGGTTGTAGGAGGGGTCTGTAGGGGAGGGAGGGGGTATTACAAGGAGGAGTGGGGTGGGCTAGGGGCTGGGGGAGGGGTAAATTGAGATGGGGAATAAGGTGGGGGGGGAGGGAACTGACCCTAACTTACACTGAAGCTGAATCTAGGGATTATGCCTACGAATCGTTCCCTGACAAGGGTGGAAAAGAAGAAGGGAAAGGAGTGGAAAAGAAGAAGGAAAGGGACAAGAGCTGGAGTAGCGAGGGGGGAGCAAATCAGACGAGAAGGGGAGAAGAATGCGGGAAGGGGAGGACAAGGAGAAGAGGGGAGGAGGGGAGAGGAAACCATCTTCGTGAGAGAGGCTTCTGGTCTGGAATGAGAGTCCGGGACCGCGAGCAGCGTCTAGCTTTCGGTCTCTGGCTCGGCAAGAACGACACGAACTGGGGTCTGGATCCAGCTTGGGGTCTTGCGATGGACAGAGACTTCGGGGTCTAGTAGGAAGAGAAACTGGGGTCCAATAAGAGAGAGGAGAAAGTGAGATATTTCGATCAGTGTCAAATAACAGGAGCAGGATATTAGGAAGGATGCCACTCTGAAGCAAGGGAAATTATATTATTCGTGACCGGTGTACGAAGGGAGAGAAAGAGACTACAGGATAAATGCGAGAGAAGAATTGCAAAGGAGATTTATAATTCAACATCTGGATTTACGTTTTCAGTTAGTTTCTGACACAAGGAGGAGTATGACGGATCTGTTGTCGAAATTATATTCGCAAAAAAAAATCTATTGTCAAGAATCCTTACAAAAAAAATGGAAAAAAAGGAAAGAAAGAAAAAGAAGAGAGAACAAAAAAATACGCGAAACGAGGCTCTATTGTCAAAAATGCTTACACAATAACGAAAGAAAAAAAAAATGGTACATTGTCTTTCCAGATGATATGAGTCTCCTTCAGGGCAGATTAAGACGTCTAAATTTAGAGGCGGAGTCTATTTCCATCCCTGCGTTTATCATGGCTGGAAGGATAGGCATTCAGTCTATTTTTAACTTCATACGGGGATATGGAACGGGGGGGGGGGGCCAGGGGGAGGTAGCAAGGGTCAGGGGAAGCGAGGAGAGCCAGTTGGAGTCGTATTCACGCCAGGGTCCTTTTTTATTATTGCGTGAGAGGTTGGTTCTCTTCGCTCGCTCTCTCTTTTTATCTGTCTCTCTCTATCTATGTCTGTCTGTCTGTCTGTCTGTCTATCTCTATCTATCTATCTATCTAACTCTATCTATCTATCTATCTAGATATCTATCTATCTCTCTCTCTCTCTCTCTCTCTCTCTCTCTCTCTCTCTCTCTCTCTCTCTATCTCTCTCTCTCTCTCTCTCTCTCTCTCTCTCTCTCTCTCTCTCTCTCTCTCTCCTCTCTGCTCTCTCTCTCTCTCTCTCTCTCTCTCTCTCTCTCTCTCTCTCTCTCTCCTCTCTCTCCTCTCCTCTCTCTCTTCTCTCTTTCTTTCTCCTCAACCCTACACGAATTCATCGACTTTCCCCTCCCTCTCCATCTCCTTCTTTATCTCCTTCTCCCCCCTTTCTCTCTCCCCTCTTCCCTTCCCCTCACTTCC
Organism: Penaeus vannamei; assembly: GCF_003789085.1. Taxonomy (NCBI): domain Eukaryota; kingdom Metazoa; phylum Arthropoda; class Malacostraca; order Decapoda; family Penaeidae; genus Penaeus; species Penaeus vannamei. The sequence goes on along the minus strand of NW_020871369.1, from coordinate 2,733 downwards.
TTCGTCCAGCATTCCTCGAGATCCTAAAATTTCCCCTCGTGGATGGACTCGCCTTGCCGTACACAGTGGAGCCGCTTCGGTCGAGGGGAGTCCAGTGTAGGGAGTGTATGGGAGACAAGATGATGAAAGAAGGAAGATGTGAAGAATGGGAGGGAAGGAAATTGCGATAAAGGAAGGGTGATGTAGTGAGTAGGATGGAGTCAGAAGTATGAGAAGAGTTAATGGTAAAGCTAAATAAATTGAAAAGTGAATAAGGAGATAATAAATGAATGGGAAAGAAAAGGGAGATGATGTAAGCTTTAGATTATTCTTCTATCTTTTCCACTTCTTTTCCTCCCTCTCCCCCTCTTCTCTTTCTCCTCCACTCCCTCATCTTCTTTCGCCGCCCCTTTCCCTCCCTTTTTCGACAATAAAAAGCATGAAACTAGACACAAACAAAAATAAAATAAAACGAACAAATAAAAAAAATAAAAAAAAACTGGAAACTGAGCAGATCAATAACAGAACAGCAGAAAAAAAACACAAGGAACCAGATACAAATAACCAGATAAAGAAGAGAGAAAGAAGAAAGAGGAGAAACAAAAAAGAACAAAATACGAGCGTCGGGCGTTGCCAATCCACACCGAAAAGGACACAATCATACCAGTTAATTATCTGTATTTACTCCTGCTAATCCAAGAGCTCAGCGTCCGGCACGAAAAACGTTTTTGTCAAGTTATCATTAAGAGTTCTAAAACCAATAATAAGGTTATTAATGACATGTCGAACGAGTATTTTTCAGCACTCGCGGAAGGTCAGCAGGGAAGCCAATTTACAAGGCGTTCGAAAGCATTCGTATCATGAATATATACTAATGAAGTCATTTCTTCAAATAATATTCTGCAATTTGGTAAATAAATATTGTACGGATTGCTTAATAAAGTTTTTTTTTTCTTATTCTTTGCTTTAAATGCTGGGGTTCCTTCATATGCCAAAGGGAGAAGTAGAAGTCGAGAAGATATCGAAGGTTTGGGACAGGGTCGCTTGTATGAAAAGGGCGGGAAACAATTAGTGTTAATAATGGTGGTGGTGTGATAATTGATAGTGATAATAGAAATAAGATAATGTTAACAATATCAATGATAATGACAAAAAGAAGAGAAACAAAACGGTTAAAGGCTATGATAATGACGATAATCTTAATGAGGAAATTATTAATTATGATATTGATAATATAACGATAATGACAATGATGATAACAACATCAATAATGATACTGCTACAAATGATAATGATATCAGTGATGGTAATAATATGATGCTAAGCATGATAATGATGATGATGGTAATGATAATGATAAATGTATTAGCAGCAATAGTATTAGATATCATTATTAGTATTATGATAATAACAGTAATAATGGTAATGATAACTGTAATTATAATGATAATGGTTCTAATAACAATAATGATAACGGTAATAACAATAATGACTATGATAGCAATGGTAATATCAATAATGATAAAGATGATATAATAAATCATTATTTTGATAATAAATATCATAAGAATGACGAAAAAACGATGAAAATAATGATAATAATATAAAAAATGACAAGGATAAGCAAAATACTAAAAGTAATCATAATGATAAAGAAATTGCTAACAACAATAATCATTATAATTATGTTTAATATTAATCATCAGTATTAGTATTAGTATTAATATTAGCACTAGTATTAGCATTAGTAATAATATCATTATCATTATCATCATTGTCATTTATTCTTACTTTTATCATTATCATTGTAATGATCATTATTGCTGCTGTTGTTGTCGTTACTACTGATGTTACTATGCACTGTGTAAATTATTGTCAGCTGGTTTACGAGGTTGAGTCTACACGCCTATAAAGACCCTTATTCCTTACACCCTAAAAGCTTTAAACGTTTACACCCTAACACCCTTACACCTTAACACCCTTTACACGCAACATTTTATATCCTTTAACCTTAAACTCTAAACCCTTACACCCTAACACCTTTATACCTTACGCCCGTAACAGCTTAACCACTTTTGATACCCTTACACCCTATTACCTTTATATCACTTAACCCAATAACAAACCTTACATCTTAAACACCACTTACACGCTAACACTGTTTTATTCACCCTATCACTTTATTACCTTACACCATACACCCTTAATTCTTAACCACCCTTACACGCTAACACTTTTATGACACCCTGATCACCTTTATATCCTTAACCATAACACCGCTTACATCTTAACGCCCTTACACGCTAACACTTTTGATAACCCTATTCACCTTTTTATATCCTTACACCATAACAACCTATACACCCTAACACCCTTTACACGTAACACCTTTATACCCTTATACCAAGACACCCATAACACCTTACACCGCTAACATTACTAAGATTTCTTACACCCTTTTACACCATCACCTTATATATCCTTACACCATTAACACCCTTACTCTTTACACTCTTACACGCTTACACGCCTTTATTACCAAAACACTCTAACACCCTTACACCCTACATGCTAACATTTTTACACCCTTACGCCCTAACACCCTAACACTATTGATGTCTATATCTATCCACAGAGCTAGAGAGAAGACGAAGGCAAATAACCATTGGAAAGAGAGACGGAGGAAATACAAAGGACAGATAAAGAGTGAGTTGCAGAGAGAGAGAAAAAAAGTGATAGAACAGAAAGAAAACC
>NW_020871368.1:83386-84543 GCF_003789085.1 Penaeus vannamei | reverse complement strand
CGGCCCTTTTTTCCCCTATCTATCCAATCTCTACGTTATCATCATAAATCACCTTTTATCCCTTCATATAATTATCTACGTTATCATCATAATCACCTTTTTCCCTTATGGTCGATTCCATTAATCAGTTATCCATCTTATTCACCATATAATCATTATATGATCCATACACATTCTTATAGAGTTAGTGCCGATAAAAGGTTCTTATTGTGTCCATGTTACTTGATTTTTTCATGTCATTTTGCCCAACAATCCAATTTTCATCAAATCTCGTTCTAACAGCTTTTGAAAGCATGCAGTTTTCTAATTGTAGGAAGAATCTATATATATTAGCCAGTAATCAAAAAAATATATATAGTATTATTTATTCTATTTATACTTCATTATTATTATAATGATAGATTGATATTTCTGAGAAAAAGGACAGACAGACAAGAAACGAAGGTGTCGGGAAAAAAATTTTTTTAAATTCAAGATACAGTGTGCCGAGGATTTGTTTTTTTTTTTTTTTTTCTTTAATTTTTTTCTCTGCTCATTTTCGTATTGCTTTCCTCTTGATATAGTTCTATCGTTCTATTATCTGTTCCTTCCCTCTTCTTTCTCATTCCAACTCTTTCTCTATGCCACTTTATAATCTCAAATCATCTTTATTCCTTCTCTTCCTCCTCTATTCTCTTTTCACCTTGAAATTCCAAGGCAGATGTTACCAATCTTTCTTCTCTGTGTCGGTTACACTCCTTTATTTAGTTCATTTGAACTTAAATATCTTACGTTCCTCAAATACCGAGAAGAAACACTTTTACATACAGCCTCCTTAGAAAGCTCTCTGGGGAGACCCTTGGCTTCATTTCTTGTCAAACAAACCTCTCTCTGTCTCCTGTCTGTCTTTCTTGCCTGTCTCTGTCTGTCTGTCTGTCTGTCGTCTATGTCTGTCTGATCTGTCTTCTCTCTTTCTCTCCCTCTCCTCCTCTCCTCTCTCTCTCTCTCCCTCTCCTCTCTCTCTCTCCCTCTCTCCTCGCCTCCTTCTCTACTTGCCTCTCTCTCTCTCTCTCTCTCTCACTCTTCTGCTCTCCTCTCTCTCTCTCTCTCCTCTGTCTCTGTCTCTGTCTCGTCTCTGTTCCTGTCCTCCTTCTCTGTTCGTCTGGTCTTGTCTGTTC
>NW_020871368.1:63386-75886 GCF_003789085.1 Penaeus vannamei | reverse complement strand
AATCAATTTGCCATTATTTATTTCTGTGCTTTTGGTCTGGTCTTTCGCTGTCTCTCTCTTTTGCTCTCTCTCTATCTCTGTCCTTGTTTATGTTTACCCCTTTCCATCTTTCTATTCTCTCTCTCTCTCTCTCTCTCTCTCCTCTCTCTCTCTCTCTCTCTCTCTCTCTCTCTCTCTCTCTCTCTCTCTCTCTCTCTCTCTCTCTCTCTCTCTCTCTCTCTACCGCCCTTCCCTTCTTTTTCTTCTCCTTCCTTGGCAATAATGATAATAATAATAATAAGAAAAAATATGAATAAAACAAGAATTAAAAATAATGGCGATAATGAGAATAAGAACGAGTAAAACAACGTGTGTGGTGTGTGTGTGTGTGTGTGTGGTGTGTGTGTGTGTGTGTGTGTGTGTGTGTGTGTGTGTGTGTGTGTGTGTGTGTGTGTTGTGTGTGTGTGTGTGTGTGTGTGTGTGTGTGTGTGTGTGTGTGTGTGCGTGTGTGTGTGTGTGATTGTGTGAGTTACGCAATTTTAATGTCTAATATATATTTCGTCTCCCGTGATCTGTGTGATATCCATGCATGGTTTATGTCTCATTCGCTGGTGAGATTTTGAGCTCATGGTAAGAAGTTTTAAGGAAGAATACGGAAGACATGATAGGATTTCTCATTGCTCAATTGGGCTGTAGAATTCTTGCATGATTTATGGCACTCGGCTATGCGAAGTTGATTTTTTTTTCTATTTTCCTTGTATTTATTTCGTTTTTTTCTTTTCTTTCTTGCTATCCCTGTTTTTCTTTCTTTCTTTCTTGCAGTTATTTTTTCTTTCTTTCTTCTGTCCTGTCTTTCTTTCTTTCCTGGTATTTTTTTCTTTCTTGTTATCTTTTTCTCTTCTTGTTATTTTTTCTTTCTTTCTTGTTTCTTTCTTTCTTCTTTTCTTTTTTTTCTTTCTTCTCTGTCATCCTTTTCTTTTCCTCTTTTTTCTTTTCTTCGTTCTTCCTTTCTTCTTTCTCTTTCCTTCTTTCTTTCTTCCTTCCTTTCTTACATTCTTTCTTCCTTCCTTCTTACATTCTTTTTCTCCCTTTTCATCACTGATTGTTTAGTAAGTGCCTAATCTGAGCCTTTTTTTTTTTTTTTTTTTTTTTTTTTTTACTTTATATTTTCCCGTTTGTTTCCCATACACTCCTCGACCAAACAAAACACAAAACAAATGCGGATAATTGGAATAAATGAAAGGACAGCAAAACAGAGACCGCTGTGGTCACAAGATTAAAGTTGGACGAAGAAATTAGCATATTGTTTTTTTCTTTTCTTTTCTTTGTTTCTTTTTTGTTTTCCTGTTACTCCTGAGCTTATAGAAATCAGCGAAATATGAGATTTATTTTATTTTATTTTCTTTGTTCTTTGTTTGTTTTTGCTATTCTGAGCTTATATAAATCAGCGAAATATGAGATTTTTTCTTTTTCTTTGTTCTTTGTTTGAAAATCAGCGAAATATGAGTTATTTTATTTGTTCTTTGTTTGTTTTCTTGCTATTCTGAGCTTATAGAAATCAGCGAAATATGAGACTTCTTTTCTTTTCTTTTTCTTTGTTTTTCTTGTTACTCCTGAGCTTATAAAAATCAGCGAAATATGAGATTTATTTTATTTTATTATATTTGTTTATTTGTTTTCTTGTTACTCCTTTTATAAAAATCAGCGAAATATGAGATTTATCTTATTTTATTTTATTTGTTTCTTTGTTTGTTTTCTTGTTATTCTGAGCTTATAGAAATCAGCAAAATATGAGACTTATTTGCGTTCGTAGTCCTTAGTGGGAAGGAGGGAGAAGGCAAGCATAGGCTAGACTGGATGGGTGAAAAACATGGCTAGTGAATGGATAAAGACACTGGTGAATGTGGATGAATGAAATAGGAGGAGAAACGAGGGAAATGTGATGAAATAAGAGGATGAAACATAAAGAACGAAGCAAAAGGATAGGTATAGAAATGAAAAGAATTAAAAAAAAAAAAAAGAAGAAAAACAAATATATATACATATCTATCTATCTATCTATATATATATATATATATATATATATATATATATATATATATATATATATATATATTCTGATCTCTCTTCGAATTTGTAAAATGGATATGGCTTCGCTTCTATAATAATTTATCTATTATGCAGTTTCATCAGCGTTTCATGACACAGCACACTGGGGAATAAATGGTAAGTTGATAAAATTTTCATAGAAAGTTCCACCATGACTTTTTGATGGTAAGACTCGACTTCGACTTTTTCGATCTAGCTTCATCGTCTTGTGGCCTTGGAAGTGTTCTACAGTGTAAGGTCACACAATGCTTGTTATAAATTCTTTCAAAAGTGTCTCTCTCATATTCAGCAATAGAGTGTTATTCAGCCTGAGTGGATAGTGTTCCTCTGGGTGGGCGAGAAGTAGTGAATGGCGGTCAGGTATGTGGACGAGATCTTGGCCTTTTGTTCGAATAGAATTGGCTGTCGGGTTTGGTTATTATTTATTATTATTTATTTATTTATTTATTTTATTTTATTTTTATTTATTTATTTTTTTTTTTGAGCAGCATATACATTCATGTATTAAATTAGGGTTTCCGACTTAAATGTAATTTGACCCCCCTTGCTTTCTCTCTCTATCTCTCTTTGTCTCTACTTTTATATATATATATATATATATATATATATATATATATATATATATATATATATATACACATAAATAAATATGTGTCCGTAAATAAATATACGTTGAATCTACTACGAAGGAATAGCGCCCTTCCGCAATTTTTATGTACTTACAGTACGTGCTTACAGTCGCGCCTGAAACGCACACGGTTAATTTAAGTTTAGGCCAAGCTACCGCCATGTGTCCGAAGCATAATTACCCTTCCCGTGACAAATGTTCTTATTACGCTTTCATTCCTCTAGCATCTTAGTTAGGTTGCTGACAAGTAACTTATTACCCTCCTCCTTAGCCCTTTTACTGGCCTGGTACACTTATTTCAGCCTCACTGGAGACGAGGTGATGCTACTGAATGTTGCACCTCACTTCGAAGCCTCCAACACGCCGCTACTCTGGCACGCAACAACCTTAGGGACCCTGGATCACCTGCAACCATCTGTAGAAGCCTAGTAGAGCCTGTCTCAAGACGCGTCATCAGTGCATAAGGCATTCAAATGGCTTGAGAACGAGCCTTTTGCGTGGCCGAGCGATGTCAACGTTATGCTCAGATGGTTCCCTCTTCACACCTACCCCAGCTGTTTCCTCCCAATCGGATGCAGCTGTTCACTCTACTTTCTCTTTTGACACTTCCTCTGGGGCAAACGAATCACTATTGCAAGGAAAAGCTGCATGAAAGGACGCCTCGTCAGACGGCAGAACGGGAGAACAAGAGACGCAGAACAGAGCAGGGAGAGACAGGGACAGAAGACAGTCTCGCTCGTTACCGCTCGCCCTCGGCACCCGGGGCTCGGGGCTCTCGTGGGGCCACACATTACCTCCCCCTTTAAACCCTGTAGCCAAGACCCCTTTTATTCACCTGCTCTACGCCAAAACCTTATTACATCTGGCGTCTAGCGGTGGGCGAACCTCTACGCCCCAGCCTGTGTGTGTGTGTGTGTGTGTGTGTGTGTGTGTGTGTGTGTGTGTGTGTGTGTGGTGTGTGTGTGTGTGTGTGTGTAAATAGGTTAACAGTCCCAAATGGAGCTCCCACCGACACATACATATTGATCCCCGCAAAGAAGAAAACTCACGTTTGAATCAGCATAACTTCGTCCACAGGATGAGAGGAGCTCGTCAGCACGGGGAAGGCAAAGATCACGAACGCCGCCGCCCACATCACGCCCGCGTCAGTTTCCTCTGTCAAAAGTAAAAAAAAAGAACAAGCCTTTAAACTCGTACACCAATACATTCCTTCACATCCTTTTAACACAGAATAAATCTACAATCTCGATAAAAATCTATTTCTCATTTTTCCACAAAGATGAATTCCTTTCTCAGCGAACCTTCACCTCCTTCGAAGAACGAGAGCGATCCCAGCCTCGGGTTCGAGCCGACCTTTCCCCTTCGCCAGCCCGAGCACGACTGAAAAATCCCTGCTTGTTGAACCTCTTCCCACCCGCGCTCCAGCTGTTCCAGTACCGGCGTTCAATATATCTAATGACCGTCAAAGAACGATCGACCAAGGAGTGAACAGTATGTGCAGATACGAAAGCGTGTATCATTTGTTTACGTCGTGTTTTCATTCATTTTCGAACGCGGGTAGGTCGTCTTAATTTGCCTTTGATACAATTACTTTTTTTAAGTATTAGGGAATTAGGAAAGAAAGTCTTCCTAATGATGAATCGCACACACACACACACACATACACACACACACACACACACACACACACACACACACACACACACACACACACACACACACAAATATATTTATATAGATAGATAGATAGAGAGATAGATAGATAGATAGATAGATAGATAGATAAATGCATAAAAAAACAATGAATTTCACTGCTACAATACAGGTCACTGACCACGGTTTCTGACAGACAGATGACCTCTGCGTGACTGATCTAACTATCAGAGGCTACTTTGGGTCTTAGAGTAACGCTTAACAAGTTTATTTAAATTATTCTATTTTATTTATTTTATTTAAAGGAGGTAGAAATGTATAAAACCTTATTAGGAAATTTCTTGCAAAAGAGGAAACTGTAAAACGCTGCAAGAAATTACTGAAAGTTATTATCATTAACTTAATCATTATCATTATTACTATTGTTGTTGGTGATGTTTTGTTATCATTATCATGATTACTGCTGTTATCATTGTCGTTGATATCATTATCATTATCAATATCATTCATATTATTATTATTATCAAACTAAATTAGTTAAAAATGAATAGATAAGTAAATGATAGATGAAAGAATGAGAGATAAATAACAGATAAATAATAAATGAACGGATAAGTGAATAAACCAATTAATCAATTAATAAAAAAGTGAATAGGTAAATAAATAGACAAGTAAATAAAATGAATATTCTCCTTTACTAAGAAGATGGATCACCTGTCACAAGCCGAATGGGGGATACAGGTAAATCAATCAGCGATAAAAAAGATAAAGCCAAAAGCGAATGATGATGATAAATTGATAATAATAATAATAATGTGACGTAATCAAATCAATAAATACGTGCTCTGAAAACGTTTTTATTTTTTATTTTTATTTTTTTTCTCGGTGGGACATCTTTCACAATTTCTCGAAAGATGGGATTGATACAGTAACGGGGGGGGGGGGGGGGGGGAGAGAGTCAATAGATGGTACATGTTCAGTAACGAAGGACACCCATGACACTGTCTTGATTGATGACTAGTAGATATGCGATAAAAAAGCAATTATACACAAACAAGCTTGACTCACCTTGCAGAAAATTCATTATGAGTGGGTATGCGTATGTCATATTTTGAATTTTTCATATACGAATAATCTAAATTTATTGTACTTAATTTTTGTAATGTTATTTTTTTGGGGTAGCGTAACCTAACGGTCATAAGGTGGGTTGTGGATGACTTCATTCGTCTGTTGAGTGCGTGCCAAATATTATAATGGACATTAACCATTAACATTGTATTTGATAATATAATATATATATATATATATATATATATATATATATATATATATATAATATATAATATGTGTGTGTGTGTGTGTGTGTGTGTGTGTGTGTGTGTGTGTGTGTGTGTGTGTGTGTGTGTGTGTGTGTGTGTGTGTGATTTTTCATATATAAAAGATAAAAATCAAAATATTACGAAATAATATTAGGAGAATTTCAATAATTATCTTTATTCAAGTGCGATAAGAATTTGCCTCTGTTTTTATCAAATGTTTGATATATGCATGGCAGTTGCAAGCAAGGCGAAATGTGCCTGAACAACAGATAATATTTAATTTTTTAAATACTGTCATAGTGATCTTAACTATAACCATTATGATGATAATGATAATGATGATGATGATGATGGTGATGAACATGATAGTAATGGCGATAATATTGATAATGATAGTGATAACATCAACAAAGATAACAAGCGTATCAATTCACATTCTTCACAGACTACAATCAGTATACTCAGAAACAGCGCAAGCAACAATTACTCTAACCTTGAACATCGACAGCAAAATGAGTGGGCATTGTGAAGAAAAAAATAACGTAATTTAATTCACTGACCCTGAAAATGCAAGAATTACCTCGTTGGGTCGTTCTCTGGGTATTCATTTAGGCTTCTCTTTTATACTCAGTCTCTCTTTGTGAGCGTTTGACTCAGAGAGCCTTCGTGTTTAGGCTTCTCTTTTATACTCAGTCTCTCTTTGTTTTGACTATCGTGTTTAGTCTCTCTGAGCGCTACACAAGGCTGACTAACAACACGAGAGACAGAGAGCCTTCGTCAGACAAGGCTGGCTGACTAACAACACGAGAGACAGAGAGCCTTCGTGTTTAGGCTTCTCTTTTATACTCAGTCTCTCTTTGTGAGCGAGGCTGGCTGACTAAACACGAGAGACAGAGAGCCTTCGTGTTTAGGCTTCTCTTTTATACTCAAGTCTCTCTTTGTGAGCGCTACACAAGGCTGACTAACAACACGAGAGACAGAGAGTTTTCGTGTCCTCAACGACCTTATCACTTCGCCTTGGTTAATACACAGGGTAGCTGACTGAATAATATATACAGACCATTATTCTCCTGAAAAAATAACTCGAAACGATCGATAGAAAATGCTGAAATACGAGGTACTGGTACTTGATTCTTCGACGATGAATTGGAAAATAGTCGATGTCAGAAGGTGAAAATACAATTAAAAGGGGAAAACATTAAATTAAAACATTTTTCTTTTGGATATAATTAATTCAGCGATTTATCACAAATTCACAAGCGTGCTTTCGCCTTGATGATTATGATCATTATTATTTACATTGTAAAAATGATGATAGCAATTGTAGCTGTGAAGATAGTAATAGTGATAATAATGATAGTGATAATAGAACTATCATCATTATTATTATCATCATTATTGTTATATGTAGTAGTGGTAGCAGTAAATAATATAACAATAATAGTGATAATAACAGTAATATTTTTGTTATAAGAGTAATAATAATTATTATTATCAATATTATTATCATTTTGACATCATTTTTATTATTCTTATCATTAGTGTTATTATCATTATTAATATTACCATTATCATTATCATCACCATCATCAACTTATTGTTTTATCATAATTATCATTGTATTTATCATTATCAACACCATCATTATTATTATTACATTTATTATCATTATTGATTTTATCGTTATCATTAACAGTATCAAAATTGTTATTATCATCGTCATTATTATCATCATTATCATCAATATCATTAGCTGTAGTATCATTAACACAGTTACTGAACTATTACTGTACTGTTGTTACCACTGTAGTTGCTGTGGCTGTGGTTATCAATGCTGTAATTACTACTGTTATCTCTATATCATCCTTAACAATATCATTACCATTACCTATCTTCTTGGTATCTTATCCTTATCACCACAATGAAACTCATCACCGTCATTATCACGATTGCTTTTGCTTATACACATTATCTTTAGTTTTATAGTCATCGTCCCTCTTGTCCTAAAAGAGAAACAACAATAACAATGCTAATGATAAAACGGTCTTTTACATCAGGATACGTCTTGCAAGTCACCACACTCCCTTTTATCACACCGTATCAGTGCCAAAGATACTTGCTATGTATAAGCTACTTTGGGGCAATATGGTGATAGTGGGATAACAGTGAGATAACAGTGACCAGACGGATTTCATCAAGGTCGATCATTTCTCTATCTTGAAGCCGTTGTAGCAGGTCAGTGACGGCAGGGTAACGGAAGGGGTAAGTTAGTAAACTGGTAGAAGTATAGACAATGCATTCGTTTTTGTGTGTGCCGTGTTACAACGGTGTTTAATAGTGTATAGTAGTCTAGTAGTCTAAGTAATGTAAGTTGAATGTATTTGAAAGTGCAAGGAGTGTTTTACTTTTTTTCATCTAATCACACTTTGGTGCTGTACATTCATATCAAAATATAGGTGAGTTGATATGTTTATACACACATATATGTATATATGCATATATGCGCACACACACACACACACACATATATATATATATATATATATATATATATATATTATATATATATATATATATATATATGCACACACATAAACACACATGCGCGCACACACACACACGCGCGCACGCGCGATACACAGATACATATGTATATATAATATATATATAAATATATATATATATATATATATATATATATATATATATATATATGCACACTTAAACACACACATGCGCACACACACGCACGCGCGCGCGCACGCGCGATACACAGATACATATGTATATATACATATTTACACACACGTGGATATATATTTATATACGTATACACGCGAGCCCCCACACGCACGCACGCACCCACATTTATACATAGGCCTATATATTTTTTTCATTTTATAATGAATAATGCTAATTATGTCGAATAAGTATAATGAACATATATATGAATAAAGTCTTGATATAAAAGGGTATAGATATCTTATGAACTCTCGCTATGACAGTTTGAGTAATTCCGAACTTTAAATGGGAAGTTTGGTACATGAAACCACCTCGTAATAAAATCAGAACTCCTTAAATATTTCAGAATAGTGTAACAGACTCCTTTTTGCTATATGATTTCATCAGTTACCATTTATCAAGCAAGATATAGTATTGTAAATTATTTTGGTGTTAAATGAGACAGGAGAGAGAACAATGAAGCTAACAGGGAACGTAGTTTTTCGGTTGAACTTGTCGAGTTGGGGACTGTTGTGATTCAGTGCTTGTCGTCTGCGTGTTTGGGTAAAGTTGTGTTACTCTTCAATTATTGCTAGTTTTGGGAGTAAATACTATGAATTTAAACATCTTGAGTAATTATAATCATGACATATGATTGTAGAGAGAGTAGGGGTTGTGTTTAAAGGCTATCTAAGGAGAACTTTACTTGTGACATGTGCATTCAGGTTCCTTTGCTGTCGCTGTCGAGCTCTCCTTGTCCGCCATTACCTCTTTTTTTGGTCTCGGGATAAATTTTTAGTTCGAAGGTGCATGAACGTTCAGTTTCCTATATATGCATTATGGTAATTATTCATCAAGTTGGCACGAAGGGTATTTGTTACAGAGAGCGACGCACCCTCCCAGAGACTAAGTCGAAAAAATAACGTTTTTCTGCAGGAAATCCAATGGTTTCATCAATTCTCGGGGTTGTTTCTGTAAAACTCTACGGGAATTCACACATTCCAAAGGGAGAGAAAACCGTTTAGAGGGTAGACTGAATCATTGGAAAGTAATATCTAAGTATTATATAGAAATTCTTAGTTTTTGTAGAGTGTGTCAGACGGGAATAGCAATGCTGCGATTGATTATTAAATTTGTTTGACATTGATTATTTTGCAGAGAATATAAAGAAATTAAAGGACAAGAGTGACACCGGCAATTTTCTATATTACGTCCGCATAACCGATATCGACGATTTTGGTATCGTTGAATTCTTCTCTCTATACAATGCAAATATGTAGGTTTTATTGCTCGGAAACCCCCGTTAGCGGCAAACTTGGCCCCGATAACAATGGAGGGCATGGAAGGTTCCATGGAAAATGCGGGGTTAAATAACACTTATAATATAACGCACAGTGAAAATAACCATGGTTATTCACATGACTCCTTTGCAGGGGGCTGTGCCCCCTGCGATTCCCCCTGGGGGGGGGGGGCTGCCGTCCCCTAACCCCGCCGAGGAAACAAAACCTCCACGTATTCCCGGCTGGCGAGAGCGTTACACAATCATCGTCGATGTCGGAGGGTTTTGCGCCTCTTTCGATGTTACACCGATGGCCTCAAGGTCGAGTTTCCCGTCCTCTGGAATAACGACATCCGTTTTCCTAACCGAAATAACCGTCGCGTTCAGCAGTCCGCCACAGCCGCCGCGATGGCCGAGTGTGGAGGGTGCTCGTACTCGGAGACGGATTTCCTGCGCGAAATGTCGACCAGCCAGGAAGAAATGTTCGAGATGCCTGTGGCCGCAGGAAGAAGCACTTCGCAGGGTACCTGGCTCGGTGCATGTTCCTCATGCACTACCAGGACCTGAATGTGAGGTTGCACCACTTCCTGTGCTGCAGCAGCAGCGCTGTATCCTCCGGCCTAGGACCTCCTGCCGGAGGCACCCTGCCTCCTTCCCCTTCTGCGGCAAAGAAGCGCCATCCCCACTATTAGCGGCATTTATCAATTTGGTTAGTACCTTAAAAATCCTAGGTTATTGTAGGTTTTTGCATCTAGTTCGTGTTCGCTCTATCCTGCCGGGAATACGTGGTGGAGGTTTTGTTTCCTCGGCGGGTTGGGGGTCGCAGGGGGCACAGCCACCTGAATGGAAAAGTCATGGGAATAACCATGATTATTTTCACTGTGGGGTTATATTATTAGGGTAATTTTATGTATTACGTCCGCCGCTCCGACATCGTCGCCCCCGATATCGGGGCCAAGGTCGCCGCTAACGGGGGGTTTCCGAGCAATAAAACCTACATATTTGCATTGTATAGAGTGAGAGGAATCCAACAATACCAAAATCGTCGATATCGGTTATGCGGACGTAATATAGAAAATTACCGAAACGTCACATGTTTGTGTGGAAAATGTTTGATAAATAATTAGAACATAACATTGGTAAAGTAAAAGTCTATAGTATTGATCCAATGCTATCTCTTCATAATATTATTGATGTTAATCTTTAATAAGGGTTTATGTGGCCTTATCATTTAAAAAGTAACTTCGTGATTTAATATCAGAATGACTTGCCATTGATTCCGAAGTGACCTTGACATATAGATATAGATATATTCATTCACACATAATGTATATTATACATGTATACACACATACACACACATATATATTATATATGAATATATATTTACACCCACACACATGTATATTACATATGTATATAGAAGTATTTATATATAAATAATGAGAAACTGGAGCCCTTTTCCTCTTTCCCCGAAGACGATGCTGGCGCGCGGGGCACTGCGACCACTCTCCCTCCGGCGCAGCGGCTTGTGCCAGGGGCGTCAGGGAGCTGTGCTAAGGGCGGTCACCTGCCGAGGCGTCTCTGCGGTGTCCTCGGCGCAGGACGCTGCTGTTCCCCCTGGCCTCCCGCGCCCTCCGGAGGAGATCCCTGGCCCGAGACGCTGGCCCTTGCTCGGCTCCCTCCCGGCGCTCACGGCTCGCAAAGGTCAGTTATTTGATTTTTGATTTGTTCTATTACCGCTTTTTATCGATTTACGATCAATGAGGTATTCCAATTCACGTCCGGAATGATTCTGGAAATATTTGCTCGCCAGTAGGACCATATCCTATGCTTGCAAAAACACTTTAAGAACCAAAAAATATCCTAACTCAAGACCGCAGGACGTCTCACGCTCGCAGCCTCCCGCAGACTGGGATCCCGCGCGAATCCACCTGGTGTGGGAGCAGCTGGCCAAGGAGTACGGGCCCATATTCCGCCTGGACGCCCCTGGCCAGGAGAGCCGCGTCTTCATCTCGGACTCGAGGGACATCGAGCACCTGATGAGGGAGACGGCCTACATGCCCACCAAACCCATGTTTGATTCCATCGCCACCGTCAGGAACCACAGCAGGAATATTGAGAGGGGGAAGACCGGCCTCCTGTCCGAGTGAGTAGGAAATGGGGAACGCGAGAGGCCGAGCGAGAGAGAGAGAGAGTGAGTGAGTGAATGAGTGAGGCCGAGAGAGAGAAGAGAGAGAGTGAGTGAGTGAAAGGAAGATATAGGTTGAATGACAGATGGATAGAAAGAAAGAGAGAAAAGAAGACGCGCGGGCGTGTGTGTGTGAGAGAGCGAGTGAAAGGGAGAGATGGATAGATAGACAGAGAAAGAGAGAAAATGCGTGAGAGAAACAGATGGACAGACATTAATGGAGAGATAGAGAGAGATTGCGTGTATGGGTGTGTAGGTATGTATGTAAATGCAGCGTTTAGACATGAAATACCGTCCATCTATCTCTCCAATGCCTATCAAAATCTATCCTTGCAACCTGATCTAAAACACACACATCTTAAAATTTGACTTCCCTCTGCTTAAGCGACTAACAGACAACAAAACGACGGAGCCAAGTCGTGATCACAAAGGCCAAAAATGTCGCTAAACAAGAACTAACGACGGCGTATTCACAGGCAGGGGGACGAATGGTGGCGTCTGCGGCGACTCACGCAGCCGCCGGCCATGAAGGTGAAGACCGTGGCGCATTACCTGCCGGACATCGACCTCGTGGCCCAAGAGTTCCTCGACAGGTGAGCAAAAAAACAGAAACAAAAAAAA
>NW_020871368.1:55886-58386 GCF_003789085.1 Penaeus vannamei | reverse complement strand
ATGTACTGCAAAATATGTTTAAACGATATGATTTATTTAATAAACCTTGAAAATGTTTCAGTATCTGGTTTATCAAATATACAACCCCATACATTAATTAAAACTCTCTCCTCTCTCTCTCTCTCTCTCTCTCTCTCTCTCTCTCTCTCTCTCTCTCTCTCTCTCTCTCTCTCTCTCTCTCTCTCTCTCTCTCTCTCTCTCTCACTCACTCACTCACTCACTCACTCACTCACTCACTCACTCACTCACTCACTCACTCCTCACTATCTCTCTCTCTCTCTCTCTCTCTCTCTCTCTCTCTCTCTCTCTCTCTCTCTCTCTCTCACTCACTCACTCACTCACTCACTCACTCACTCTCTCTCTCTCTCTCTCTCTCTCTCTCTCTCTCTCTCTCTCTCTCTCTCTCTCTCTCTCTCTCTCTCTCTCTCTCTCTCTCTCTCACTCACTCACTCACTCACTCTCACTCTCACTCTCTCTCTCTCTCTCTCTCTCTCTCTCTCTCTCTCTCTCTCTCTCTCTCTCTCTCTCTCTCTCTCTCTCTCTCTCTCTCTCTCTCTATTTATTTGTGTTTATTTGTTTGGTTGGTTGGTTCATTTAATGCACGTTAATTGATTATGATTACTCAGTAAACCGTTTTATTCAGTTTCTGTTCTATCGCATAATTATAGTGCGAAGAGATGAGTTTTGTTTTTAAACTTTCTGTTCTCTAATGGACATGTTAAGGTTTATGATTAAAGATTTAGATTCCCGATCTGCCTCGTCTGCCAGCCTTAACTCAAGACAAATTACTGACTAATTAGCTTCATTAATGACTTTACTCTCCTCGAAGACATGGAGGAGGCACGATGCATCATATTCCATTGTGTAAAAGGAGGATCAACAAATGAAATATGTTAATAAGAATGATAGTTTCCCGTACCTACCTCGAGTTTATTGTGTGGAAGTGAGAGCCTCATATAATGAAAAGATAAAGACATAATAGCTATGGAAAGCACTTGATGGGTTTCGCACTTTCACAAAATCAATCTTTATGTTTACATTGTATAGTGATTGTAATGACTATAACAGTGGTAATCTTGATATCTTTATCTTATAATAACGGTGTCAGTTACAGTTGAATTGATAATGATGAGAATGGTTATGACAATAATGATGATAATGTCAGTGATTATGAGGATGAAAATAACAATTATAATGATAATTCTAGTAATAGAAATGATGATGACACTAATACTAGGTGCCTCTTAATGACAATAAAGATGTTGATAAGGATAACAGTAACTGTGTGGCACTCCTACTGAATTTTGTTCATTTTGTTAATTGGCCAAAATAAGCGTGGCACAGAGGTGTTCTTTGTTCTTGTCTGTTATTATTATTATTATTAGGATCGCAAAGAAAGAGAGAGCGAGATCAGAGAGAAAAGAGAAAGAGAGAGAGAGGAATCAGAAAGAGAGAGAGAGATATGTGAGACTCAGAAATACCTGACAAGTTATATTTTCTCATCCGTTTCCAGAACAGTGATAACTCACTTGGGGGAGGGAGGTACAAGGGCTGGTCCCCGCTGAAAAATGCTGGAATTCAAAAGTTTCCAATATTAGAGTTAGATTTATTGGAACTGTTTACCAGCTAAGATTTCCAACTGAAATTTTGTGGGCCATGATGGTACAGGAAAGTTGCCGAAGATGAGGATATAACTTGACTGAGGAATGAGATATGAGTCACAAGAATGGAAAGATTGTATGCCCTGTGGACCAATCTAAGATATCTTACATCTCCTCCACATAGTTGGGTCCTTGGGCAAGCCAAACAATTTCATTGTCCTTGGAAATATATCACTCATTTTGTTATTAGGGAAGCATTTTTTTGCAATCTTTGATTTCAGAAAAAAGATAAGCCATAAGCTAAAATTGGCCGTTTTTACAGTTTTTCTTCTTTATCCTCGCTTATGTTATGCCTACACACATGAAACTAGGCACATAGTAGGAAGTGCCCAAAACCTCGAGTAGTAAGTGATCAAAACTTCTCTGGTCCCAGATTTTCAAGTTCCTGGCTCCTTGTTATCCTTGCTTTTTTGGGCTTAAAATAACAAAATCTCGATTTTGGCAAGATGCCAGAGAACCTTGATGTTTCCTACCCCAACAAAACAAGCTCCTTTACGAGACCTTTCCAACGAGTGGTCGATCATCTCTCTATTTCTTTCCAATCTTGAGGGATACTGCTTCTAAAAATGGTCGTACCACTGTATTTGATTCTTGTTTTTATCTGCAACTCAGCTTGTACTAGGTTTACTCCAATGTAACTTGGTAAATGTATAGGTGTATCCAAGGACTTTCTTATCCTAGGTTTTCTAGTTCCTAGCCCATCGTAATCTATGGTTTTGAGGGCAAAAAAATACAAAAAAACGCATTTTAGGCAAAAAGACAAATGACTCAGATGGTCCCTGTACCGAGAGGACCCGCTTGACGATGCTTCCTTGACGATCCTCTTCAAAAAATACCTC
>NW_020871368.1:35886-48386 GCF_003789085.1 Penaeus vannamei | reverse complement strand
TTTCGGATCTACCGATATAGAACTTCGATTCTGTCAGTCTGTAGCTCTTGCTCTTGTTCCATCGGCTCGTTCATGTGGCTCACCGCAGTTCGGTCTCATAACTCGTTCTCTGATACTGCTACATCCTACTTCGCTGCTTGCCATCCCAGTGTCATACCTTCTGGATAGCGCCTCCCACGCAACAACACTTTATCACTAGGGGCAGTTACCATTCGAGTGCAAATCTTTCGACGATGCGTACACGACTCTTATTCCCGTTGTATTGTATTCCTCGTCACGTCACGCCATCACGTGAGATTCTTAGAGTGCTAATAGCGTTGCCTATGACTTCATCTGCGTTACTGCCTTTGCGTCTCTCTGCATGCACGTCCGTCTGACTCGTACTTCTCGTCGATGCATCACTCGTCCTGAGCCTAGAATGACTCTCGCTCATACATTGGCCTCTGCTGTGATATACGCGCACTCTCCACTCCGTCTGCACATCTTCTCTCCCAGCTCTCTACTCTCCTCCTTCTCGTTCCATCTCTCCTCGTGCTCTCTCTCCTCTCGTATCTTCTTCGTCTACAGTCTTCTGCTCTTCTCATACTCAACATAGTGTTACTTATTACAACATCCTTACTCCTCTATACATACTTCATAACGTCTCGCCTATAAAGCGTCACATTAGGTCTTGCACCCTCATACGTCGTGTGATATCGCAGTTTAGAAAGGAGATATGAACGCAGTAGAAGCTGAAGTAGGAAGATAGCCGACTGAGCACTCGTTATATCGAGCCTGTGCACTATTTCCCATCCCTGCAAAGTACATGATAATGAAGAATCGGATGCGATTAAGTAGGAAGAGGAAGGGAGAGACGAGAGAGAGAAATCCTTTATGTTACAGCTGTTACTTAGGGAGCGCCGTATGTGATTGGGCTTTCTGTCAACATGCGCAGAGAGGAGAAGAGGAGATGGTTGAGAGGGATGTATTGGATGTCTCCAAGTAGAATGTGGAAAGGCGGGAGAGGCACCCACCTGGATGGTATTGACAAGCAGCCCAAATTTCGACGCTAGAGCTAATAACCCACGTGAATAGAACCCCGGAGCAATTCGAGTAGATAGCTAGTATGCAGAGCAGAGTACTCGCGTAGAATTTTCATACACGTGATGCCACTCTCAGACGCGCATCTGGAAGCACATCCTGATCTCATATGTCTCTTTGTAAGTACCGTTCGAGGAATGTAGAGACATGACATTTGTATAACCCCCAATCGAGTCTAGGCACTATGCCTAAGCTCGCAGTAAGTAGTGAGACAACATATAGTAGAGCGAGGATCCAGTGAGAGTGACCACGGTGACACGCGGTCCAAGCTCTCGTCTTAAGTGCTGGTCTACAGTTTTCCGACTCAAATATATACGCTCGATCGCGTAGGCATACGCGATTCATAGGCAGCAAGCTCGCCGCGTCAGCACAAACTGTACACCATGCGATACCGCACCCTCGAAAACCCTGCAAGGCTGCCAGGCTAAAAGCTTCCATAAGACTCACAGGATTAATCTGCCACGATTCACCGCGAACGTGCCCCTTTCCGTTGCCAATACCTTGGCTTGAGCATCGTCTTGGTTCGATCGTGATCGACCGATCGCCGACGAGACACGTGGCATCCGCGCAAGCCAGCCCGCGATTGAAGTATCTGAGTAAGCCGCGTACCTATTCCGTATAAGAGGCCCTGATTCTATGGAGAGCGGAACTAGCGTGCATCATACTGTTTCAGAGCGCCTAACGTCGTAAGCCTTGACTAGGATTCCTCGATTAGTCTCTGGATGTGAAGGTAATCAAGCTTCCCTCAATCGCTTGGGTCTGGTCATCCGACTCACCGTAGCCGAAGCCCGTCATCTTTCTCGTCACAGCGACAGTACCACGCAGAGGATCATCTCCCATCTGGGTTATGAGCGTCAGTAATGCTGCGAATATCCTCACCGATAGCGCGAATTATGCGCTACTATTTGCGCTGGCTCTAATTAATCATTTGTCTGTTCTTAAGTGTTCGCCCCTGAGAGCCATAGGTTCGTTATCTGCGCGTTCTTCAGACCATGTAGGCTAGTCCCCACGTAGCTGAGTTCGCCTTTGTAGGCCGGGAAACGGATCCCCTACAAGGCGCAGACACTCCACTGGAATCACCATCTGTAGTCAGTTATTTCACGGACATTAGGTGCCAATACTTCAGGCTCATGGCGATATTTATGTTTACGAATCGTTCGGCTTATATTTCCATAAAGTATCTGTATAAAAAACTCACGCGCCAGCAATCCCTATCACAGTAGGTGTGCTGAAAACTTAAGACCGCATGCCTATGCTCAAGAAAATACAATATTCAGGTCTATACCCAACTTTACCCAATAGATTAGGTGAGAGATACTCACATCCCAGCGTGA
Organism: Penaeus vannamei; assembly: GCF_003789085.1. Lineage (NCBI taxonomy): Eukaryota > Metazoa > Arthropoda > Malacostraca > Decapoda > Penaeidae > Penaeus > Penaeus vannamei. The sequence continues at coordinate 45,972 of NW_020871368.1, read as the reverse complement.
TGACGGCCATAATTAAATTAGGTCATAAGAGAAATAATGAGTGAGTGCGATCTGAATAATCTACGTAATAACTATTCAGGTAGTATCCGTTTGATTTCATTGTTCTGTGTGCCGTTCTGTAGAGGAATCCTCCCAATGGTGTAGTTATTTATTAGCTCGTACTGAGATGTAGGGCAGCAGCTGGGTGCAGATGCAGGGATGAAGTCAGTGGCTCTTAAAATCGTGTAGCTGTGTTTAGTTGTTTGGTGTGTGTTGTGTCTGGTTTCGTGTGAGAGAGGAGCAGTGAGCGGCCACGCTGCTCCTGCACTGGAACTGAGCACTCGTATGGTACGCGTTACAGTTCTAAACTCTCCATCCCTATGTCCTTCTGACTGTCTCATGCGTGCGGGCAGCTCCTCGACTATACTTTCCCTGCAGCTCATGAGTTATCTTGTTTCGGCTCTAGTGCGTCTCCATCCAGCACTCTTTTCGGCATGCTGGCGCGTGACGATCAAGTTTTAGCTCTGCCTTGGGTCAAACCGGTTACGAACTGGGTGAGAATTGGGTGGGCGAAGAAGAGTAGTGGATGCTCAGCGCAATGACCGTAATCGTGTGGTGGATACTAATTTGGTTGAGAAAAACGGGAACAGGGTGGGGGCAGAAACAAAACTGTGCTACAGGTTCTGCTATAGCTTCTAAGATGGGGGAAGTGTCTGCTGGCGGCAGAGGATGGTAAAGGACGTGTCGAATAGAGTGAGAAAAAAACAAAACCAACAAAAAAAAAACAAAAAAACAAAAAAAAACAAAACGCGCGTAGTGAGGGAGCGGTCGGCGAAAGCAGACGTAAGTGCTGTACAGAACCCGGTTGGTGTGTTAAGGATAAAGAGTGCACAAAATAAACACAAAAAAACACAAACAAAAAAACAAACAAAAAAAACAAAAAAACAAACACCCCAAACCCAAACAAAACGAAACAAAAACCCACAAAAAACTCACACAACAACCCCCACAACCACCAAACCAACACACAAAAACCAAACACCAAACCCAAATGCTGCTCAGAGCCTGCTATGCCGCGGTCGCACGGGACCACCACTCGCACCCCCGCCCCACTTCGCCCGCCCACCTGCACCCCCCCCTTCAAGTGGGGCAAAACTTCTGCTAGAATCTGCCCCCCTGTCTTTCAGGGCTCAAGCGTGCCCCCCCGTTCCTGCCGTGGCCCTCGCTTTTCTAAAATCAAATAGTCCGGTCGAACGAACATCCAAGCACCTCTACTACATCCACTATAACCCCTTGGCCACGGGTGTAGAGCTTAAGAGGGTGGCCACCGTCGAGATCAGAATCCTTCACAGAGCCAAACTCCCTCTTCTGCAGGGGGAACTAAACCTATTAAGGAACGTCCGCGGATACGGCCACTACAAATTTCATCTCCTTTGTCCTCCTAAAATCTCCGATAGGACTTGTCATAAATTCTACCTTCCCGGGAACTCTTCCTTTAACCACGTCAGATAACCCATTTTCCTCACTCCATCACGCCGGATCTCGTTAAAACACAAAAAAAAAAAAAACAATGTGGAGCAGCGAACAGCTAATGAGTGCTCTCAAACTGCGGCGCAGGGCCCAGCGAAAACGATAACTTTCAGAGATTTCGACGGAACCAGCAAAACCACTCCTAAGCGGAGCGCTGTTCCCACCCCTCAACAAAAACCGGGACGTCACCAGTAGCCAGAAGAGGCGCTCGAGTCAAAGGCGGCCGATGCAGCGAACGTAATAAAAATTCCCCTCTCGAGCGCCGACCTCCTGGTCCAGGGGCACCGAGCCTCCTCATCAAGCCATCGCAAACAATCACGACCCGATCGACACGTAATCCAGCGCTGCGCCTCCTTCCGGAATTCAGTGCCTCTCTCTCACGGGCGTCCACAACGGGGCGAGGCTTCCGAAGTACTTACACGAGCGCGAGAGCAGCGCCTCGCGTGCGCGTGAGTTGCCGAACTAGACGTAATGGTTCGGTGCAGAGCGAAGTGGGCCCGTTTAGGGGGGTCGGGGGAACGCTGGAGGCCCACGTGCTGCGGTGAGCGTTCTCGGGTACTTATCGCATTTCCTTTCTTCCTCTCTGCAATTCGTCCCTTCCCTCCTGTCCGTTCCGTCCTCACCTTATAGTCGTTCCGTCTGGCGCCCACCGCATCTCTCTCTCTCGTGAGCTCTCCGACACTCGTTCTCGTGAGCGTCCGTTCCTCTACCCATCTCACTGAGCGGGTCATCCCTGACTCTACTCCCTCCTTCAACCTTCTCTACCCCACATCACTGGGCTCTTCATGAATTCTCCTCGTCTTCTCTCTCTTATACTTTTATCGAGTCACCCGTGCAGCCTCCCTATCGACGCGACACCCCGGTCGCCGCCGCCTCCGTCTTCCGTCGGTGCGGTGTGGGTTGTTGGGTCCGCCACCGACCCGGTCCCGCCGCCTCTAGGGGGAGGTTCCTCTGGTGGCGGACCGCGTCCCCGACGTCGCGCTCGCGGGGCTGCAGGTATGGGGGGCGGGGGCGGAGGTGGGCGTCGACGGCCGCGCGGGGGGCCGCGGCGGCGGCGACCCGAACAACCCGGGGGGCGGCCCTTTAGTGGGGAGGGGGGGGGGTGTGGGGGGGGCGGCGCCCGGGCGTGCCTGACTATCCCGGGCGTGGACGCGTCTCTCCCTACATGAGAGCGGACTACGCGCTGCATTCTTCCCTTAACTAGTAATTTGTTACTACCATATGTCGGAGAAAACCTCCATCGTCCCCAGTGTCTGAAATTTTCGTACCGTCACAGAGATCCACTAGACTTTGCCTCGGCTTCGGTATCGCCTCCAGCAGACCCTTGCTACTTTCTGTGTCCTTGCACGCACTGACCGAGACGAGAGGAAGACTCTGACGACATAGAAGAGGAGAGGAACAATGAAGAAGATAGAAGACCCAGGCCACTCATCCCACGCACCCCTTCTCCTTACCTCTCCACCTCCGTGCTTCCTCTCCCTTCCACCTTATCCACTCTTCCTTCCTCTCTTTTCCTTCCGCCGCCAACGCTCTCATCTACATCCATCCCCTCCTCAGCGCCTGCTCCCCTTTCCCCATCGCTTCCCATTGCCGAACTATAGGCCAAGATTTCATGACCGCTCTGACTCACGTGCTTCCCGTCAGTCAGCCTTCCACATCTGGTCTCGCAAGCTCACACCCAGCCGACTATCTCACATCTCCACCTTCTCTCAATCACCCCTCCACCCGTCACCCTACCTTCACGCAGTAAACATCTGTCTACTCCTCACACTCCCCTCTAGCCAGATACCACTTTCACCTAACCCCGCCTTCCCGTCTACTCTCTCCCACCACTCCAGTCGTGCTTTCCCTGCGTCCTCCCCTTCCTCCCTCCCCCTGACTCCCCCTCCCGCACCCCGTCTCCTCGTTGACTCTCCGTCCCTACTACTCATACGCTCTCCTCGCACCTTCCCCTCCTCTTGCCTCTGCGTCCTCCCTCCCCCTCCCTAGCCCAGCCGCGCACAACTCCTCTTCTCTCTTCTCTCTCTCGTCCTCGTCCTACTTCTCCTCTCTCGTCCTACTCTCAACTTCTCTACTCCCATCTACCCTATCTTCAATCTCTCCTCTCTCTCTTTTCACCCCCCTTCTCTCTCTCCTCTATTTCTCACCCTACTCTCCTCTCTGCCACTATCTTTCTTCCTCTCCTCATCCCCTCTCCCTCCCTCCAGCTCGCTCCCTACCCCCCTACTCCCTCTTCCCTTCCCCTCCTACCCTCTCCCTCCTCCCTCTACCCTCGTCCCATCTCCCTCCGTCCGCCCCTTTCCCTCTCTCGTCTCTCGCTCCCTCAACACACGATCCTCTCTCTTCCTAATTGTCACTCGTCATCCCTCCCTTTCACAAGTCTCCTCGTCTCTTCCTAATTTGACTCTCTCTAAAACCTCTACTCCTCTTCTTCTCTCTCTCTTTCTCATCTCTCTCTCTTCTCTCTCTCTCTCTCTCCTCTCTCCTCTCTCTCTCTCCCCCTCTCTTTGCACCTTACCTCAAGATCCCTGTTCCTCGTAAAGACTAAGGAATAGAGTTGTCTTCGAGATGTTATCAACTGCATGTATTTTCTCAGGTAATCCAAGGAAGTCAAACCTGGTATGCAAATATTAGCTCGAAATTAATACATAGCAAAGGCGAATGAATCAGATGTATTGGATAATTGATTTTTGAAAAAGGATGAGAATCGTTGGTGAAGAAAAGATTAATTGAATATGAGAGATGATTATAGGTTAAGCATGAATAACTATATGCATGATGTATGAATGGTTAAAAAAAAGTTTATATTCTTAGGTATGCATGCATGATGTTAAACCTTTGTTATATATATATATGCTACAGTAATACCCTTATTTTTTCGAAATTTAGGTCACAAATAAATTAACTCTTTAAACACATCTATTATTGAAAATGGCGTTAGAGACCATTTATACAAAAAAATCTGATGAATATCATTAGCAATGTGTATAGCTGTGTGTGTATCTTTTTTATACAGAAAATATATGTATATACATAGGACAATATGTGAAATGTTTTAACCGTCTGTCTGTTTATCTATCTATCTTTCTATCTATCTATATATCTGTCCATCTATGTATGTTTGTATATACGTATGCAAGTATATATGTTTGTATGTGTGTGTGTTCTTTCTCTCTCTCTCTCTCTCTCTCTCTCTCTCTCTCTCTCTCTCTCTCTCTCTCTCTCTCTCTCTCTCTCTCTCTCTCTCTCTCTCTCTCTCTCTCTCTCTCTCTCTTTATATATATATATATATATGTATATATATATGTATATATATGTGTGTGTGTGTGTGTGTGTGTGTGTGTGTGTGTGTGTGTGTGTGTGTGCGTGTGTATGTGTGTGTGTATATATAAATACATTAATTAATTAATTTATTTATTTGCATTTATAAATCACTCAATCAATCTATCCATCTATCTCTAAATTCCTATAAAACCTACACAGTTGAACACAAGAACAACATTCCCAACACGACCCTCCCGGGATACGACCAACGAGTTCATCTGCACGGGGTGTGAACACGGCCGCCCTGTGGGAAGGGCTCCGGGGCAGACTCAGCCAGAAGACCTCCGCCTCCGTCAGGTTGGTGGCAGGACCTCCCCCGAGCGCCTCCTGCAGCTTGGCCAGTTCGGAGCCGTCTTCAGGAGGGTGGCTGTCTTCCGAGGAATTGCTGTTGGGGAGAGAGAGAGAGAGAGAGAGGAGGAGCGGGGTGTGATGTTGGGATGTGGGGTGGGAGAGGAGGGAGAGGGAGGGAGGGAGGGGGGAGGGAGGAGGGAGGGAGAGGAGAGGGAGAGAGGGAGAGGGAGAGGGAGAGGGAGAGGAGGTAGGGAGGGAGGGAGGGAGGAGGGAGGGAGGGAGGGAGAAGGAGAGAGAGAGAGAGAGGAGAAGAGAAAGAGACAAAGAGAGAGAGAGAGACAGGACAGACAGAGACAGAGAGAGAAGGAGAGAAAAAAAATTTGTTTGATTTTTTTTGGCTTTATTTTTTGTTTTTTTTAAGATATTTCCACTGCTTGTTATCGATTAATGAGCTCAATAACAAAAACAGAAAGTTCTTTTGCATTTTTTCCTTTGAACAGCCATTATCATCACGGACACACCACAAGCACCATCGTAAAAAAAAAAAAAAAAAAAAAAAAAAAAAAAAAAAAAAAAAATCCTTTCGTATATCAATTCTATTGTAATTAAAATCGACCTATCATATATTTCGTAAATCTAGTCCTTCTTTCCTCTCAACACCATCCATCTCCTCCTTCTCCTCCTCCTCCTTCATCATCTTAGAAAAACAAATTAAAATCGATCTATCATATACTTTATATATATCTAATCCTTCTTTCCTCTGAACACCATCCATCTCCTCCTTCTCCTTCTCCCCCCTCCTTCATCACCTTCTTAAAAAAAACATCATAAAAAAAAAAAAAAAATCGACCCCCCCCTCGACCCCCCCCCCCCCCTCGAGGCTCACCTTCGGGTCGTACGAGAGAGGGTCGTGGAGCCTCCGATGGGCCGAGGACGACTTGGACGAGCGGGCGGACGTCGGCTTCGAGGAGTGGGCGCTGCCGGACCGACGCCCAGACCCGGCCCGGCTGTCGTTCACCGTCGAGACCTGTGGGGGGGGAGGGGAGGGGGAAGGGGGGGAGGGGGGGGGGGGGGGGGGAGGGGGGGGAAGGGTGGGAGGTGGGAGGAGGGGTATGGGGGGTAGGAGGAGAGGGGGGGAAGGGGGCAGAGGGGGGGGGGGGGGAGAGGGGTTAGGTGGGGAGGGTAGGAGGAGAGGGTAAGGGGTAAGGGAGAGAGGGGAGGGGGGAGGAAGGGGGAGGGGAGAGGGTAAGGGGGGTAGGAAGAGGGGGAAGGGGAAGGGGGAGGAGGGTGGAGGAGGAGAGGGTAGTGGGTAAGAAGGAAGAGGGGAGTGGGTAAGAAAGGGGGAGGGGGTAGGTTGGAAGGAGGAAGAGGGTAAGGGGTAAGGAGGAAGGGATTGGGTAGAAGGGAAGGGAGGGTAGTTGGAGAGGGAGAGGGTAAGGGGTAAGATAGAGAAGGAGGAGGTAGGTTGGAGGGGTCAGGGTGTAGGAGAGGATAGGGTAAGGGGAAGGAGGGTGGTGGAGGAAGAAAGGGAAGTAGGGAGGTTAAGGAAGTAGAGAGAGAGAGAGAGGAGAGAGAGGAGAGAAGAGAGAGAGAGAGAGAGAGAGAGAGAGGAGAGAGAGAGAGAGAGAGAGGAGGGGGGGGAGGGAGGATAGGTAGGGAAGGGTTAAGGGGTAGGAGAGGTAGGAAAGTGGTGGAGGAGGTAAATGAGTAGAGGAGAAGGGGAGAGTAGGGGTAAGAGGGGAGAGGAAGGGAGAGATAAGAAAGTAGATGAGAGGGTTGAGGAGAGAAGGACAGGGGAGGAGAGGGGATAAGAGGGGATGGAAAGAGAGAGGTAAGAGAGTAGAAGAGAAAGAGAAGGGAAGGGGAGCGTAATATGGAAAGATAGAGAGTAAGAGGCCCCGAAGAAGAGAGGGGCGACGAAGAGAAAGGGATAAAAAGGTAGAGAAGGATAAGGGAGAGGAGGAAGTAAGGGAATAGAGGATGAATAAAGAGACAGGTGAGGATAGGAAGAGGGAGAAAGAGGTGGAGGAGATAAAGGACGACGTTATAGGGGGAGAGTAAGGGAGAAGAGGAGAATGGGAAAGGGAGAGAATGGGAAAGGGAGAAAATGGGAAAGGGAGAGAATGGAAAAGGGAGAAAATGGGAAAAGGAGAGAGGGAGCAAGTAAAGAACAAGATGATAGAGGAAGGATAAGAGGCAAGAGAGGGTAGGGAAGAAAAATGAGATGTTAATAAAGGGAGGGAGAAGTAGATAACAGGATAAGAAAGGATAAGGAGGAGGGAATGGAGTGGGGATAGAGGGTGAAAAGTAGAATAAACAGGAGGAGGGGAAAAGGGGAGATGGAGGAAGGATGATAAAATAGTTGAAAAGAATAGTGAATTGAGTGGAAGGGGAATGAGGAGCAGAGAAAGCAAATTTAAAAGTGGAAATGAGAAATAGTGGAGGAAGGAAAGGGTTCAGGGGGGGGGTGAGAGAGGAAGGGGGCGGGGAAATGGTGGGTGGGGGGGGGAGACGAATCGCAGATTATAAATGATAATAAAGATAATGATGATATATACAGTGACGATATCAACGATAAGGAGAATAATAATGATAACAATTCGGAAAAGAAAAATAGAAATGAATGATAATGATGGTGAAAGTGACACAGCAGTACTATTATTATCACACTCATTATAGCCATAATGAACTAACAGCAATAATAATGATAATGGGAATGGTTATAGTTATCAAGGTGACTGTGTGCTTATGTATGTCTGTCTGTGTGTATGTATCATACGCACGTGTGTATATGTGTGTGTGTGTATGCCTGTATCTGTGTATGTATTATGTGCACGTCTGTAAGTGTGTATGTATATATACATGCATGTGTGGCTGTGTGTATGTGTGTGCATACGTGTGTGTTCGTGTGTATGTATATATACATGCAAGTATGTCTGTGTGTATATATATGTACATGCATATGTGTCTGTGTGTATACATATGTACTTGCATGTGTGTCTGTGTGTATATGTACGTGCATGTGTGTCTGTGTATATGTACATACATGTGTGTATGTGTGTGTATGTACATGCATGTGCGTATGTGTATGTACATGCATGTGTGAATGTGTATATATATTTACATGCATGTGTGTATGTGTATGTACATGCATGTGTGTATGTGTATGTATATGTACATGTATGTCTGTATGTGTATGTGCGTATGTGTGGCTGTGTGTCTATGTATGTGCGTATGTGTCTCTGTGTATGTGTGTGTGTGTGTATCTATGTCTGTGTATGTGCGTATGTGTGTCTGTGTATGTGCGTATGTGTCTATGTATGTGCGTATGTATGTCTGTATGTCTCTCTTACCCCAGTCTGGCCGGGATCGTCCAGCCCGCCCTCCTCGCCCTTCTTCTTGCCCCCTCGTCGTGGGCGTCGCTTCGCCGGCTTCTTCTCGCCCCCAAGACCCGAATCTTCGCTGTCCTGCAGTGGGGGGGGGGGGGGGGAAGAGGTGAAGAGGTCTTAGAATATTTGCCGAATTCAGGTCTTGGTTAAATGTAAGAGATTTGAGTAGTTTTGCGTACGTCTGAAGTGTCGGGAGATTGGATTCGGAAGATGAATGCTTGGTTAGGTAATTCATTTCATAATGTTTTTTTTCTGTGTGATTCTTACGTGTGTATATTCAGTGACACAATATGATAAAATTTGAGGAAAAATAGATTACATGGAATAGAGAAAAAAAAAGTTTCCATCGCCATTCGGACAACTGACTATACTAACCGCCAGTCAATCTACTTATAAACATAATACAACATATTTCACTTTGGTAATCGTTAGTTCTATATACTTATAGCGAGACAGAAGCTATTTTTTTCTTATTTTACCGTAAACTAGTCTACCCACAATTACATACAAAGCAAAAGCTTCATCTTAGATATCGCCAGTTCGTTTATATACAAACGCACATAAAGCAATATTTATTTCATCCATGTTAACTTCAATTCAAAGTACAGGTACCCACAGTAAATTTTCCTTCAGAAAACGCTAATTCATATACTTAAAAATACCTGCATATAGCAGCGTGTGTTGTAATCTACTTTAAAAATATTCACATAGAGTAACGTTTTTTCTCTGTTAACACCAATTCATCTACGTCAAAAACATCCACATAAATCAACATTTCCCTCCCAGTCAGTGTCAACTTTTTAATTAAAACATTCACATAACGCAACATCTATCCCTCGGTTTACGCACGAATGCATCCACTTAAAAAAAAATAATAATAAAAAAAAAAAAAAAATCTCTGTTATGGTCAATTCACCTTAAAAACATTTTCCTCTCAGCTAATGTCGATTCACTTCCACAAAAACACTAGCCTAAGCCAACATCCTTCTCTCAGTCATCCTCAGTTCATCCACTTCTAAACGCCATCACAAACTAACACCTATCTCTCAACCAACGCCAGGCAGACACGCCCACAAAGCCCCCCCCAATCACCCCCTTTCTCCGCCGCACCTGAACGAGCGAAGGAAACAGGTCGTCGAGCGTCTCAGACCAGGAGGAGTTGAGCGGAGGGAGCAGGCTGTAGTAGTTCCTCTCCGCCGTGATCACAGCCGAGGCCGCCTGGAAGAACTTGGACCGCTGGGGGCTGTCCTGAGGCACGGGGGGGAGGTGGAGAGAGGAAGGGGACGGCGAAGGGGGGGACGACGGCGAGGAACCTGCAGAGCTCTCTCGCTGGCCATTTCTGTCTTTCAGCTTCTTGAATTTCTTCATCGCCGCCTTCAGCTTCTTGGTTTTGCTCGGCGGCGAGGGCGGCGAGGGCGGCGAAGGGGGCTCCTCGGGCGCCGGGGCCTCGGGCTGACCTGACACCGTCTTGAGGCGGGACGTGACCTCGTACCAGAAGGCCGTGTTGCGGTTCAGGGACACCAGGAGCTCCTGCTTGAGGTCGCGTCGCTGGGCGTCCTTCTTCTTCGAGGCG
>NW_020871368.1:25000-30830 GCF_003789085.1 Penaeus vannamei | reverse complement strand
TAATAATTAATATGATAATAATAAATATAAATAATAATAATATAATAATGATAATAATAATAATAATATATAATAATAATAATGATAATAATGATAATAATCAAATAATAATAATGATAATAACAATGATAGTAAATTAATAATAATTATAATAATAATAAATAATAATAAATAATAAAAATAATAATGATAATATAATATAGTTAATAATAATAATAATAATAATAATATAATAATAATAATAATAATAATAATAATAATAATTAATAATAATAATAATAATAATAATGATAATAATATAATATATGAAATAAGAATAATAAATAATGATAATAAGTAATAATAGTAATAAATAATAATAATAATAATGATAATGATAATAATAATAATAATAATAATATAATATAATAATAATAATAATAATAATAATAATAATAAAATAATGATAATAATAATGATAATAAATAATAATAATAATAATATATAATAATAATAATAATAATAATAATAAATAAATAATGATAATACAATAACAATATAACAAAAAAATACAATCAAAAAAAAGCAAAGAAATCTTTTTTAAAATCCCTTACCTGTCCTTTGAGCTGGTTCCTCTGTCCTCTCCCCCCTTCCTTTCCTGTTGCTCTGTTGGTCTCTCTGAGTCTGCTGTTTGCTGCTGCTGCTCCCCTTGGCCACGAGGTCCAGCTGCTTCGAGAGTTTGGTGGTGAAGTCGGCCTCGAATCTTCCCTGCTTACGTCGCCCTCCACCTCGACCTGAGGAGAAGGGAGGTCTGTTGAGAGTTGTTACTCAATGTTTTATCTCTGTTGGCTTTGTCTGTCTGTCTTTGTCTTTCTTTCTGTTCATTTCTCTTTTTCCCTCATCTATCTATCTCCGTCTATCTGTCTGTTGTCTGTCTGTTCATTTTCTCTTTTTCCCCTCTATCTATCTATCTTCGTCTGTCTGTCTGTGTCTGTCTGTCTGTCTCTCTCTCTCTCTCTCAGTCTCAGCGTCTTTCTCTCTCACACACACGTTCACACATTTTTATGTGTCATGTACATGTGCTGATCGCCAATATAAAAAAAACTTATTACCTATGAATTTATTTCCAGCATTCCATCGTATTTTCAATTTGCTTTTATGTCATCATCCCCATTACTCTGATTTGTACTTAATTTATTGACTTCCTAGTTTTCTTTTCCATTCAAAATCATACCGACATATATGATAACCATTTGGGGCAAGGGCTATCACCACCACCCATCATCACAACCCCTATAAACACCCACCCCCACATCCACAACAACAGACCCCATTCTACAACCCCTATAAACACCCAACACAATACAACCCTTCCCACCATAACCCCCAACAGACAGAGAGAGACATATATAAGGGGACTGAATATTGTTCAGTAAATCTATGTGTTAAATATTGGATAAGAAAACAGAGCAAAAAAGCTGATAAAGGTAAGAAGCGTTTTGATAATCACCATTAATTCACCCAATCACAAAATCAATAGACAGACTAAGAAGTCAACTTATTATCCCATAAAACCATCTCGCTGGTGTCGTTCTTCGTGAATTCCTCCAAAATTACCGTCTGGTTTTACACGCCAGCACGGACACCCTCATGAACCCACATGACCCCCCCCCCCCGTCTGTCACTGCTGTCTGATATTTAACATCTGAATAACACAATCATAACCATTTTTTTTTTTTTTTTTTTTTTTTATACAGGACACTCTATCATTGCGGTTTTATACGATGCCTCATTTTGAACGACCAACCTCGTCTTTAGTGCCAGAGAGTTACGTAATAATTCACATTACGTGTATTCCGGGGACGCTTTCATGCACCCTTCCCTAGCCTTCTTCTCTGCCAATCACGCTTACAAGAGCAGTCGGAACGAGACCCGGCCGTTCTTCAGCAAACAAAGAACGGCTTAAAGAATATCTCCGTCTTTTTGTTCACGAGAAAGAGTGAGTCTATACTTACCTCGTCCTTTCCCAGATCATTAACGAATTATGATTACCTGCACTTGTATTTTGCCTCCCCATCAAGGCAGGTTTAATCATAGCGATTTCGGGGTGAAATCAGCTCTAATGATACTGGCATTAGGGTCGTAAATAGCGTGGGACATGAGCATCTCCAGCGCTGCAGTAATACCATGACGCAACACTATTGGTATCATCAGCTGATCAATAATGGTATTACGATATTAGCCTTTCCTGGGTAATGGAATTTTTTTATGGTGCTTTGTCATTAGCATTTACTGTTTATTATTGGCTTTGGGTTATAAAGAAATGTGTGTGTGTGTGTGTGTGTGTGTGTGTGTGTGTGTGTGTGTGTGTGTGTGTGTGTGTGTGTGTGTGTGTGTGTGGTGTGTGTGTGTGTGTGTGTGTGTGTGTGTGTGTGTGTGTGTGTGTGTGTGTGTGTGTTTGCGTGTATGTGTGTGTATATGTGCCTGTGCTTGTGCTTACGTGTTCGCGTTCTTCTGTGCTTTTGCTTCTGTACGTGTGTATATGTGCGCAAGCAGAATATATACGCTATGTATGTGCGCCCATGTGTATACATACATATACTGTCATGTGCGTGTAGTAGTGTAACACGAAAACCAACATAACAAACAATGTTTAACTTTTACAGCACTTATGACTTGGCTGCCATGCGTCGGCCGGCTATTAGAATCTGATGTTTTATGGTTATCTTATCTTAGCCTCTCAACGACTGAAGTTTATGGACTGATAATAAAATTTATGATGTTTATTTTTTCGACCCACGGAAGGGCGGATTTTAACGTATAGTGAAGAGAGTGTTTCTCATGATTGTGTGTCTTCCATACATGGATATAGACAAATATAGAAAATCTGATGTGGCACACACACACACACACAAACACACACACACACACACCACACACACACACACACACACACACACACACACACACACACACACACACACACACACACACACACACACACACACACACACACACACACACACACACAACACACACATATATATATATATATTATATATATATATATATATATATATATATATATATATATATATAATATATATATATATATATATATATATATATATATATATATATATATATATATATATATATATATATATATATATATATATATATACACGTAATAGTAATAATTATGATAATAATAGTGATAGTAATAATAATGACAATAATATCAGTTATAATGATGATGATAAGAATGATAATAATAAGGATAACCAAGCTAATAAGAACAGCAATAATAACCATAACATTAACAACCATGATATTGATAAAGATAATGAAGATAAGATGACAATAATGAAAAGGATAGCAGTTATGGTAATAGCAATAACTGCAAGAGATATCTGATACAATAATGATAAAATGATAATAGTAGCACTGTGATAATGATAATGATGAATAATGATAATGATAATGATAATGATAATAATGATGAATTAATGATGATAAAAAGTCATGACTTTTTCCTATTATCAGGACACAAATTTCGTTATTAATACAACCATAAATCTGAATGACAGAAAATAATATGCAGATTGTGCGTGTTTATAAACATTAAACTATCATTTTGAGATAATAACTAAATGATAAAATTGGGTTGATTTCAGATTTGATATTACACATGCTATCAAAATAAATAAACAAATAAATAGATAAAAATGAATTGAAAAAAAAAATCAAGAAAAAATAGATTAAAACATATCAAATCCACTTTTTTTATTTTAATTTATTTTATCAATTTATTTATTTATTTATTATTATTATTTTTTTTTTTTTGGGGGGTGTCTATAGAGAAATATAGTTGGCTGAAACAATTTAGTTTTTTTTCTTACTGTGCTTGTGTTTCATTTCATTTCGCCTATATTTTTTTTCAGTCCTATAAAAAATTACACCAGATACATTGTAAAATGAATAATATTTCAAACAAAATATCTAAAAAGAATGAAAACAAACACAATATAGTGTGCGTGGACTAAAACAAAGTGTCATTAGTGTTTTTTGTTGTTCCTTTTAATCAAATTTAAAAAATCAGTTTTATTTTAGATATAATATATATATATATATATATATATATATATTATATATATATATATAGATAGATAGTATAGATAGATAGATAGATAGATAGATAGATAGATAGAAGATAATAGATAGATTAATTAAATTGAAAAAAAAAAAAATAAATTAAAAAATTAATAAATTCTGACAACGGGATTACATCAACGATTTATAATAATAACAATATCTCGTATGTAATTCCTCTTTTAAACCCCCTTCCACCGCAGTCTGATGAGAAGAACGCCAACGTCAGCCAAGAGATCAGCCCGTCAGCATTAGCGTCAGTCAGCCCGCTAAGCTTTGGGAAAAAAAATTATCGATTTCAAAATGATTGCAGTGATTGGAAACCGTCTCAGATTTATCGAAATGGGTCTCTCTGCGTCTGATTTCCTCGGTTTTAATCCTCTATTTGTGTTGGATTTAATCTTTAGATGATTATTTCATGGGCTTTGTTTCATTAGCATAAATCGAGCTTTGTTACTGACGCGAACTAACTTTTTGATTATGTGAAATGAATTTTACAAGAGCGGGTAATTCTGATTAAAAAATGGGATAATGACAATAGCAATAAAAATAATCACACGGGATCTACAATAATCAATGAGATAATGATGTTGTACTACAATATCATCAATTTGCATAAGAAAATGCAGATTATAACGAAAATCATTATTACTGTAACACTGACGTAAGTGAAGTCTCATATCCACAGTATTAATCAGACCTATGTCTGGCCTGTTACATACTCCGCTGGTGACCGCTTTTCCCGTCGCACACTTAATCATAAGGACTAAGAGCGGGTACCCTTCTAACTAAGGGCTCTTCTATAGACAGGTGCGTGGTCGTCAGGATGTCCTTCCTAATTCTATCCATGGTTAGGACTCAATTCCGTGGCGGTTAGAGATCATTTGGTATCTAACCTCTAATGCTTGTCTACTTGTGCTAAGTTGGTTATAGTATCTCTCTCTCTTCTCTCTCTCTCTCTCTCTTCTCTCTCTCTCTCTCTCTCTCTCTCTCTCTCTCTCTATATATATATATATATATATATATATATATATATATATATATATATATTATATATATTATATTATATATACACACACACAAACATGACGCAAAACATAGATTAGTGAAATGGTAACTGGAAAGCGACGTAAGGTCCTAATAGTCATACATAATTCTAACTCCAATTATTCTAGATTATGGTATATCAGTAACACTATTTTTATAAATGAGAGAGAATCCAAGAGCTCAAGAAGATGACAATAGGATTAAAAAGCCTTAAAATATCTATCAATAAATTATCAGGGCATTCGTAAGTTTGTCTAAATCACTTCAATAATTAAGGATATATTATGCCAGATGCAATGGCCAAGGCATAATATTAGTGCAGGAAAATATCAATTAATTCTAATTATTTTGAAAAAAAATAAACACACATGGTTAAAGTTATAGCAATAATAACGTGTCCGTTTTCCTCTTATCACGAGAGTATGGAAAGAACGGGTTATCTTTACTTGTGATTTAGTGTTTACTTGTGACCTATCATTTCAAAGGTAGATAACAGTGGTGCATATTCTTTATGTAGAGAATACGGTGTAGAAACGTGTGTGTGTGTTTGTGTGGTGTGTGTGTGTGTGTGTGTGATGTGTGTGTGTGTGTGTGTGTGCCTTTATGTGTGTGGTTGTGTGTGTGTGTGTGTGTGTGTCGGTGTGGATGTTGT
>NW_020871368.1:10000-20000 GCF_003789085.1 Penaeus vannamei | reverse complement strand
ACTTGGATACTGTTCATCTGCTGCAGTTCAACTGATGTGTTATAACCTGTATGTGAACTTGATCGAACCCTTTTCATATGAGATCAGCTTTATGACATGGAAAATAAAATAAACTCTACGGGAAGACACGCCATATTTGACTTACTTTTCTTAAATGATGACCTGAATAATAAGCGTTCAAATCATTGCAAGTTTAGTTTATGATTTATGTACCAATAATGATTATTGTACAGCGATGCATGTCATGGAAGAAATCTATCGAGTATGGCAACATTTGTCATCCATAAGTTGCGAGATCCCATACCTACACTGAGCAAGTGTATCTATTCATTGTTAGTTATCAGTCTTTCTACAGTTCAGATTTTTTTTTACTATATCCTAAATTGTTTCATTGAATCTGCATCTACTTGGAATAGTGTCACATCTATCGACTATACCGAAATTATATTCATCAAGCAAAAAATACTATTTTTTCTTAGACACATCGTTTTTCCGATATAGAAAATAAAATAACATCCGGTTAATGACCTCGATAACATCACCAGAATTCCGTTAGTCTACCATAGGTTACGTTATTACTGATGTACTCAGTATCAGCATGGTCGCTTCCTCGTCGACAGAGGCAATAGAAATCCATAAACAGAAATGGCAAAGAATCATGATATCCTGTGGGGTCTATTAAGAAAAAGGTGAAAAAGCGAAGGTATCAATGACAAAAAAGGAGAAAAAGAAAATGGAAGAAAAGGAGAGAGAGAGGAGAGAGGAAAACCATATAAGAAATAAAAAGAGAGGAAAGGGAAATTCATAAAGAAAACAAGCAGGAAAATGAAGAAACGAAACAAGGAAAAAACAGAACAGGAACAAAAAAGAAACAAGAGAAAGAGAAAGTAGAAAAGGAGACGAGAAGAAAAGAATAAAGAAAGGAAGATGTCGACTGCGTGTAACAATAAACCCAGGTGTGTTGTTTTATTACCACGAAAAAACTTCATCCCAGATGACTTTGCCCGCACCAGGTAATGGCTACGGGGGGGGGGGGTGAAAGAAGGAGGAGGGGGGAGGGTGAAAGAAAAGGGGAATTTGGAGGGTGAGAGGAAGGAAAGGGATAGGAGGGTGAAAGAAAGAGGGGGAATTGGAGGGTGAGAGGAAGGAAAGGGATAGGAGAGTGGAAGAAAAGGGGAACAGGGGATAGGAGAGCGAAAAAAGAGGGAGAATTGGAGGGTGAGACGAAGGAAGGAGGTAGGAGGGAGAAGGAGGAGAAGAGAGGGAGAGAAGGTAAAAAATGGGAGAGTGAAAGGAAGGAAGAGAGGGAGGGTGAAAGGAAGCAGAGAGGTTAAGAGGACGAAAGGAAGTAAGACAGGTGAGAGTGAAAGGAAAGAGAGGGGATGGAATGGTGTGAAGGAGAGAGTGATAATGGGAGGGTGAAAGGAGGGGAGGAAGAGAGTGAATGGAAGGAAAAGGAGGATAGAAAGGATAAAGGTAGCCGGGGAAGGATGAAAGGAAGGAAGGGGATAGGAGAATGAAAGGTAAAAGAGGGAATGGACGGATGAAACGGACGAAAGTGGAAAAGAGGATGAGTAATAAAGGAAGGAAGAGGAATAGCATGGGGGAAAATGTTAGAGAAAATGGGAGAAGAAAAGGGACGAGATAAAAAGCATAAGAGCAAGAGTGAAGGGAAAACGAGGGGCGAGGAGGAGGTAATAGAATGACAGAGAGAGAGAGAGAGAGAGAGAGAGAGAGAGAGAGAGAGAGAGAGAGAGAGAGAGAGAGAGAGAGAGAGAGAGAGAGAGAAGAGAGAGAGAGAGAGAGAGAGAGAGAGAGAGAGAGAGAGAGAGAGAGAGAGAGAGAGAGAGAGAGAGAGAGAGAGAGAGAGAGAGAGAGAGAGAGAGAGAGAGAGAGAGAGAGAGAGAGAGAGAGAGAGAGAAGAGACAGAGACAGAGAAAGAAAGAGACAGAGACAGAGAGAGAGAGAAAAAGATACAGACAGAGAAAGAAAGAAAGAGACAGATTATAAATAAATAAATATGAAAAAGCGAAAGTGCGAAAGCGTAAGGCGAGAGAGAGGAATGAGAGAGCTGAGAGAGCGTGGGAGAAGAAGGAGTCAGGGAGTCAAACAATCTGATAAATCGCCCAGAAACGAGGTGTTTTATCCCAGTGTGTTCCCGGAGGATTACCTTCGCCCCGCAGCTCCCACACAGCGAGGGACCGCGGGTAAATATGGGTCGTAATGACACATGGGGAAGGAAAAAAAAAAACAAAAAAAAATAAATAGAAAAATAAAAAGAATAATACCGCCATTACTGTTCTTAGCGACATTATCTCTGACTAATTGTGTCATTCGCTATTTTTCTTTTCTTTCTTGTTTTTTTCGATGCTAATTGTTGGTACGGGAGACCAAGAAACAAAGGGAGTGGAAAGCAGGTAATAAAGATTGTTATTAAAGATATTAAGACCATAAGTATAAGGTAATGGGGACTGGGAAAATGAAATTCGCTTTTTAATGTGAAATTCATGAATAGAAATAAGAAAAAAGTGAACATTAATGGAAGGCAATGAAATGGCTGATTTAGGATTGGACATATCAACAAACGTAGAGATAATTATGAATAAATGAATGAATGGATGGATAAATGGACAAGTATGTTTAAGTAATTGAATGGAAAGACGAATAGATGAGTAGATGAAACGGAGTAGATGATAAATAGATGCATAGAGAGACGAAATGTGATTAGATAAGGTAAGTATTCTCCGTGACAAGAACTCGAATGAATTAAATACAGGAAAGAAAAAGAAAACAAAGAAAGAAAGATAAAAAAAACACAGAGCGCGGTAGATAGAAATAGACAGATAACAAAAAAGTTAGATCAGAGAAGGAATGGCTACATGAAATGTCTAGTCATTTCTTTCTTTCTTTTTCTTTTTCTTCTTCTTCAGTTGAATGTCTAGTTTTTTATTTTTTCTTCTTCTTCCCCCTCCATCTCCTCCTTTTCTTAAATTTCCTGACCATGTCGAATAAGCTCAATAACTAAGATATAAAAATCTGAATAACATTTCTTTCTTTCTTTCTTCTTTTTCTTCTTTGAGTCGAATGTCTAGTTTTTTTTTCTTTTTCCCCCTCCCTCTCCTCCTTTTCTTAAATTTCCTGACCATGTCGAATAAGCTCAATATATAAAATATAATAAACCCGAATAACATTTCTGTCTCAGTTTTCGGTACGTGAACGAATTAGTGAAAGATTGAAACCCTATTTACAACCATACTTTCTAAAAGATGGCAGAAAAAGCGTCTATTTGACCCCAAGTTGGATGATGTTACCAAACTGCCTATTATCCAATCAGAGGATAATCTCCTAGTATTCCCCAATTTACCGTTATCATTATCATTATCATCTGCTGATAACAGTCATTTCCTTATCGTAAAAAAGGGTGTTTGTTTTCCATTTATGAAGATGGCCGATTTTCATAGTTTATGTTCATGAGAGTTTTTTTTTTTTGTATCTTGTTTATGTATTTCTCTCTCTCTCCCTGTCTCTGTCTCTGTCTCTCTCTCTCTCTCTCTCTCTCTCTCTCTCTCTCTCTCTCTCTCTCTCTCTCTCTCTCTCTCTCTCCTCTCTCTCTCTCTCTCTCCCTCTCTCCCTCTCTCTCTCTCTCTCTCTCTCTCTCTCTCTCTCTCTCTCTCTCTCTCTCTCTCTCTCTCTCTCTCTCTCTCTCTCTCTTATCTATCGTTCACTATTTCGAAATAATGATAGCTGTAAATTATATCCACCTAGAAGTGGGTGAATTCACTCGATCTGAATGTTATGAGTCCAAATTAATTTTTTACTGTTTGATTATTAGTTTACTTTATCTTGTATCTGGCTACGTGACAAAAAATGAATGTAGGTATTACTGTGATCTTTAACCATCGAAAAATAAAGAGGTCAAATCATTAGTTTCGAATTTATTCGTCTAAAGATCTATGCTGAGTTGGTTTTTTCTCTTTTTTCTTCGGTTTCGCCTAATTGTTTCACTAGACTTCGCATCTCAGAGGAGAGTCAGCCGAAAATACAGAGATAAATAGATAAATGAATGCATATATTTGTGTGTGTGTGTGTGTGTGTGTGTTTTGTTTGTTGTGTGTGGTGTTTGTGTGCGTGTGGGTGTGCGTGTGTGGTGTGTGTGTGTGTGTGTGTGTGTGTGTGTGTGTGTGTGTGTGTGTGTGTGTGTGTGTGTGTGAGTGTGTGTGTGGTGTGTTTGTTTGTTTGTGTGTGTGTGTGTGTGTGTGTGTGAGTGTGTGTGTTTATGTGTGAGTGTGAGTGTGTGTGTTTGTGTGTGTGTGTTTGTTTGTGTGTGAGTGTGAGTATGAGTGTGTGTGTGTTTGTTTGTGTGTGTGTGTGTGTGTTTGTGTGAGTGTGTGTGTTTGTGTGTGTTTGTTTGTTTGTGTGAGAGTGTGAGTATGAGTGTGTGTGTGTGTTTGTTTGTGTTCGAAATAAACTCTTTCCCAGCTTACTAAGATTTGACCCAAACTTCAGATCCAAACTTCAGTTCCAAATTTTCGATCCAAACTTCAGATCTAAATGTCAGATCCAAACCAGACTTAAATTCCAGATCCAAACTTCAGATAAAAACTTCAGATTTAAATTTCATAACCAAACATCAGACCTAAACTTCAGATCCAATCTTTTGATCCAAAATTCAGACCCAAACTTCATTCCCAAAACTTCATTCCCGAAACTTCATTCCCAAACTCCAGACCCAAACTTCATTCCCGAAACTTCATTAAACTTCATTCCCGAAAAATTCGAAATTCATTCCAAACTTCATTCCAAAACTTCATTCCCGAAACTTCATTCCCGAAAAACTTCATTCCCAAACAACTTCATTCAAAACTTCATTCCGGAAACTTCATTCCCGAAATTCCCTTCCCAAACTTCATTCCCGAAAACTTCATTCCCGAAACTTCATTCCCAAACTTCATTCCCGAAACTTCATTCCCAAACTTCATTCCCAAAAACTTCATTCCCAAACTTCTTCCGAAACTTCTTCCAAACTTCATTCCGAAACATTCCAAAAACTTTCATTCCCGAAAACTTCATTCATTCCCAAAACTTCATTCCCGAAACATTCAATTCCCAAAACTTCATTCCCGAAAACTTCATTCCCAAACAACTTCTTCCCGAAACTTCATTCCCAACTTCATTTTCATTCCCGAAACTTCATTCTTCATTCGAAACTCATTCCCGAAACTTCATTCCCAAAACTTCATTCCCGAAACTTCATTCCCAAAACTTCATTCCCGAAACTTCATTCCCAAAACTTCATTCCCGAAACTTCATTCCCCCAAAACTTCATTCCCGAAACTTCATTCCCAAAACTTCATTCCCGAAACTTCATTCCCAAACAACTTCATTCCCGAAACTTCATTCCCAAAAACTTCATTCCCCGAAACTTCATTCCCAAACTTCATTCCGAAAACAAAACTTCATTCCCGAAAACTTCATTCCCGAAAAACTTCATTCCCGAAACTTCATTCCCAACAACTTCATTCCCCAAACTTCATTCCCAAAACTTCATTCCCGAAACATTCCCAATTCCCAAAAACTTCATTCCCAAACTTCATTCCCGAAACTTCATTAACTTCATTCCCGAAACTTTCATTCCCAAAACTTCATTCCCGCCCAAAACATTCCCGAAACTTCATTCCCAAAACTTCATTCCCGAAACTTCATTCCCAAACAACTTCATTCCCGAAACTTCATTCCCAAAACTTCATTCCCGAAACTTCATTCCCAAACAACTTCATTCCCGAAACTTCATTCCCAAACTTCATTCCCGAAACTTCAATTCCCAAAAAACTTCATTCCCGAAACTTCATTTCAAACTTCATTCCCAAAACTTCCCGAAACTTCATTCCCAAACAACTCAATTCCCAAAACTTCATTCCCGAAACTTTCAATTCCCAAAAAACTTCATTCCCAAAACTTCATTCCCAAACTTCATTCCCAAACTTCATTCCCCATTAAACTTCATTCCAAACTTCATTCCCGAAACTTCATTCCCAAACTTCATTCCCAAACTTCATTCCGAAACTTCATTCCCGAAACTTCATTCCCGAGACTTCATTCCCGAAACTTCATTCCCAAACAACTTCATTCCCAAACTTCATTCCCGTAACTTCATTCCCAGAAACTTCATTCCCAAAACTTCCATTCCCGAAAATTCTTCCCCTTCATTCCCAAAACTTCATTCCCAAAACTTCATTCCCAAACTTCATTCCCGAAACTTCATTCCCAACTTCATTCCCGAAACTTCATTCCCAAAACTTCAATTCCCGCTTCATTCCCAAAACTTCATTTCCCGAAAACCTTCATTCCCAAAACTTCATTCCCGAAACTTCATTCCCAAAACTTCATTCCCGAAACTTCATTCCCAAACAACTTCATTCCCGAAACTTCATTCCCAAACTTCATTCCCAAACTTCATTCCCGAAACTTCATTCCCAAACTTCATTCCCGAAACTTCATTCCCAAAACTTCATTCCCGAAACTTCATTCCCAAAACTTCATTCCCGAAACTTCATTCCCAAACAACTTCATTCCCGAAACTTTCAATTCAACTTCATTCCCGAAACTTCATTCCCAAAACTTCATTCCCGAAACTTCATTCCCCAAAAACTTCATTCCCGAAACTTCATTCCCAAACTTCATTCACTTTCCCAAAACTTCATTCCCGAAACTTCATTCCCAAAACTTCATTCCCGAAACTTCATTCCCCAACAACTTCATTCCCGAAACTTCTTCCCAAACAACTTCATTTCCCGAAACTTCATTCCCCAAAACTTCATTCCCGAAACTTCTTCCCCAACTTCATTCCCAAAACTTCATTCGAAACTTCATTCCCAACTTCATTCGAAACTTCATTCCCAAACTTCATTCCAAAACTTCATTCCCGAAACTTCATTCCCAAAACTTCATTCCCGAAACTTCATTCCCAAACTTCATTCCCGAAACTTCATTCCCAAAACTTCATTCCCGAACTTCATTCCCAAAACTTTCATTCCGAAACTTCATTCCCAAAAACTTCATTCCCGAAACTTCATTCCGAAAAACTTCATTCCCGAAACTTCATTAACTTCATTCCCGAAACTTTCCCCAAACTTCATTCCCATTCTCCCAAAACTTCATTCCCGGAAACACTTCATTCCCGAAACTTCATTCCCGAAACTTCATTCCCAAAACTTCAGACCCAAAACTTCATTCCCCAAACAACTTCCTTCCGAAACTTCATTCCCCGAAACTTCATTCCCCACAACTTCATTCCCAAAACTTCATTCCCTTCTTCCCATTCCCGAAACTTCATTCCCAAACTTCATTCCCATTCCAACCACTTCATTCCCGAAACTTTCATTCCCAAACTTCATTCCCGAACTTCCCCCAAACTTCATTCCCGAAACTTCATTCCCCGAAACTTCATTCCCGAAACTTCATTCCCCGAAACTTCATTTCATTCCCCAAAACAACTTCATTCCCAACTTCATTCCCGAAACTTCATTCCCAAACTTCATTCCCAAAACTTCATTCCCAAAACTTCATTCCCAAACTTCATTCCCAAAACTTCATTCCCAAACTTCATTCCCAAAACTTCATTCCCAAACTTCATTCCCGAAACTTCATTCCCAAACTTCATTCCCAAACTCCAGACCCAAACTTCATTCCCGAAACTTCATTCCCAAACAACTTCATTCCCGAAACTTCATTCCCGAAACTTCATTCCCAAACTTCATCCCCGAAACTTCATTCCCAAACAACTTCATTCCCAAACTTCATTCCCAAACTTCATTCCCAAACTTCATTCCCGAAACTTCATTCCCAAACTTCAATTCCCAACTCCCAAAACTTCATTCCCCGAAACTTCATTCCAAACTTTCATTCCCGAAACTTCATTCCAAAAAACTTCATTCCCGAAACTTCATTCCCGAAACTTCATTCCAAACAACTTCATTCCCGAAATTCATTCCCAAAACTTTCATTCCAAACAAACTTTCATTCCCAAAAAACTTCATTCCGAAACTTCATTCCCAAAACAACTTCATTCCCGAAACTTCATTCCCAAACTTCATTCCCAAAACTTCATTCCCAAACTTCATTTCCCAACTTCATTCCGAAACTTCATTCCCAAAACTTCAAACAACTTCATTCCCAAAACTTCATTCCCGAAACTTCATTCCCAAACAACTTCATTCCCGAAACTTCATTCCCAAAACTTCATTCCCAAACAACTTCATTCCCAAAACTTCATTCCCAAAACTTCATTCCCCGAAACTTCCATTCCCAAACTTCATTCCCAAAACTTCAAAACTTCATTCCCGAAACCTTCATTCAACTTCATTCCCAAACTTCATTCCCAAAACTTCATTCCCAAAACTTCATTCCCAAAACTTCATTCCCGAAACTTCATTCCCGAAACTTCATTCCCAAACTTCATTCCCGAAACTTCATTCCCAAACTTCATTCCCAAACTTCATTCCCAAACAACTTCATTCCCAAACTTCATTCCCGAAACTTCATTCCCAAAACTTCATTCCCGAAACTTCATTCCCAACTTCATTCCCAAAACTTCCATTCCCAAACTCATTCCCGAAACTTCATTCCCCAAACTTCATTCCCAAACTTCATTCCCGAAACTTCATTCCCAAACTTCATTCCCGAAACTTCATTCCCGAAACTTCATTCCCAAACTTCATTCCCGAAACTTCATTCCCGAACTTCATTCCCGAAACTTCATTCCCAAACTTCATTCCAAACAACTTCATTCCAAAAAATTCCCGCTTCATTAAATTCCCAAAACTCATTCCCAAAACTTCATTCCATTCCCAAAAACTTCCCAAATCATTCCCAAACTTCATTCCCAAAACTTCATTCCCAAAACTTCATTCCCGAAACTTCATTCCCGAAACTTCATTCCCGAAACTTCAATTCCCCAAATTCATTCCCGAAACTTCATTCCCAAACTTCATTCCCGAAACTTCATTCCCAAAACTTCATTCCCAAACTTCATTCCCAAACAACTTCATTCCCAAAACTTCATTCCCGAAACCTCATTCCCAAACTTCATTCCCAAAACTTCATTCCCAAACTTCATTCCCGAAACTTCAGAGCCAGACCAACCTCCTGAAAGGCGCGAGTCGAGAGGTGTGGACGAGGAGAGTCGGTGCGGGTGAGTCGGGACGGGAGTCGGAGCGGGCGAAGCGAGCCAGGAACTCCTCCGGGATGTTCACCTGAAGGAGGGAGACGAAGGAGGGGAAAAAGAAGGCTTTAGTTATGCTTGGAGTGTGTGTGACTTTTGGTGCAGGCAGGTACGTGTTTATATTTGTGCGTGTGTGTGTCTTCCTTTTTTTTTCTCTTTCTTTATCTTTCTTTCTTTCGCTCTATTTATTTATTTCTCTCTCTCTTTCTCTTGATTTCTCTCTCTTTCTCTCCTCTTTTTCTCTCTCTCTCTTCTCTCTCTCTCTCTTTCTCTTGATTTCTCTCCTCTCTTCTCTTGATTTCTCTCTCTATCTCTTTCTCTTGATTTCTCTCTCTCTCTCTCTCACTTTCTCTTTCTCTTTCCCTTTCTCTCTCTTTTCACTTTTCTCTCTCTTATTCCCTCTCTCTCTCTCTCTCTCTCTCTCTCTCTCTCTCTCTCTCTCTTCTCTCTCTCTCTCTCTCTCTCTCTCTCTCTCTCTCTCTCTCTCTCTCTCTCTCTCTCTCTTACATACCTACACACACATACGTGAGTGAACCCGCTCTTAAAAGCTGAGTGGTTAATCGTTTTAAAATTGTTCCGTGAATAATAAAAAATGCCATTAAACAGTACTTGGAAACCGTGCAGAGCAGAAATTCCATCATCATATAAAAGTCGATCTTATTTTAAAAACAATTCCGAGTCCTTCACTTTATATCGCCGGAGAGCAATTATAAGTGAATATAACGAAAACCAATTCATCTCTGGGAAATTAAGGCTCGAGATGTCGGGTTATTTAAAGAG
>NW_020871367.1:45513-53013 GCF_003789085.1 Penaeus vannamei | reverse complement strand
ATTATTATTTAAGGATTCACATTCACTTTAGTCTCCCATAGATTCATCTAGATGGTTTTCTCTCTCACGATAGTTTCGGGTTTGGTAGACAACCGCTCCCTTTCATAGCGTCCCTTGGCGGCTCATGGTACGTGCCTCCTGAAGGAATTTTACCTAATTTTTGGTTAGTTAGTAATTATTGTCAGTTCACCTTATTAGATCCATTTAATCTTGTGATTCATATTTTGTAAAGAATAACCCAGTTCAAGTTTTGGATTAAGATTTTATAGCTAAAAATAGTATGCCGGCTTTCCGCTTACTCGATTCCTTTGTTCGAAGTTTCTAGGCTCGTGTTCTCATTGAATTTCTCATTATAATGTCACAATTTAGATAATCAGAAATACACTTAAATAATTCTTCATCTTAATTTTGGTAAAATTATGACTTTTATCTTTGTAATTGTAACTCAACTTTGATTTCTCATTTCTGATGTTTTATACTAGTTATTTTGAATGTTTTCTTTGTTGATCTTGTAGAAATCATGATTTTCTATTATGTTTTTGCAATTGTGTGCCTTTATTATTGTTCTTGCCTTACTTATATCAATCTTTAGTTTCCCCCAACACTAGTCAATTTGTGTTTAGGATTATTTAACTTTTACATGTAATGTAATTATGTGCATATTCTAATATTCTGATTGTAATTATTAAAATTATACATTGTCCATCTTACAGTACGCCACTGAAAATGGGTGGAAATACGCCTGAAACGTTTCACAATTTCCATTAAAGAACAAGTACGATATTGTTTTATTCCCAAAATCTATTACACACACACACACACACACACACACACACAACACACACACTCACACACCACTCACACTACTTACTTACACTCACACTCACACTTACACTTACATTTACACTCGCACTCGCACTCGCACACACATATATCCAGATATATTCCTGTATGCTTCCTGCCAGTCCTCGTAAGCGGAAGCTGGGAGCCAAGCGTCACTTCTCTCAGGTGAATGACGAAAAAAAATCACGTGTCAAGGCTGACAGACAGAACGTAATTACACCCTTTGACGAATCGTTTCTCGCTTGAGCGGGTCAGTGAGGACGAGATTAAAGGAGGACAGGTTTTATGAAGGTAATTAAACAGTTAAAACGATAGTGTAGGCCTGGGCAATGGAAGAAATCTCGTTTTTTTTATTATTATTATTTAGATGTAATTATTTTTACTTTTTATTTATTTCGTTTCGTTTCGTCACTTACAATGTTATAATTTTATATTTTATATTTTTCGTTATTTTATTTATGTAATCTTTGTATTATTTATTTTCCTTTTTTTGTCCTGAGTCTCGTCACTTGCGAACAATGTCATGTAAACAACGAAAAAAAAAGAGAAAAAATTAAGTCAATAAGATCAGTTCGGATTTGTAGAAACATTTCTGTCGTTTTCTGAACATTAGAGGATAAAGAAAACAGATATAAATGAAAAATTGAACCATACACTTTCATAAACGGATGAATATTAGAGTACAGTTCAATGGGTAGAGTCAGAGTCTGATGATTATAAGATTTTATGCTTACTTTCTTGTTCAATGCACTATAAGAAACAATATACAATAAGTGCATAATTAATACAATAATGTAACAACATTCAACAACATAAATTCACCCGCATCTCTTTTTAAAAAATGTATTTGATGTATAAGTATAGAAAATGCGAAGTTCAACCTGTAAACTTGATTTATCAAAAAACATAAGACTATTCATAGGCAGTGTCTTGCAGGGTGAAGGATTAAAGTCACTCTATGGGACTGTGACTCTGCCTTTGGTGATTCCCAGCCGGAAGACCCAGCTGAAGTGACATCGGATGAAATTTCCGCCGTGATGACGTTCGGTCTGCCACATCATATCAGTTCATGCCAGGATGCTTTCAGCAATTTTTATGTCTGATTTATTTGAACATGAGAAAATATTTCAATATTGCTTAAGATACTTTTCTTTTGCATCAAACCATCTGTAGTCATAAAAGAAGAAAAAAAATACAGTTTACAGGGGAAAAAAAATCTGTAAACTCTTTGTCATCAGACTCCTGATTTTAATACAGTGAAAGAGCAATACAACGACATGGCTTTATTTTGATTTCATATATTTTTTTCGTAGAATTATAAAATAGGAATTCACATATACATGGTGAGACCTTGATCCATCATCGTTTTTCGTCGGCGAACAAGCACGCTTAGGGGGAAGGGGGAAGGGGTGAAAAGGTGTAGAAAGATGATGTGAATATTGATGAAAATTATGGATGACCCCTTATCATTATTATCATCAATAGTATTATGATTATTATTATTATTATTATCAGTAGTAGCAGCAGTTTAAATAATAGCAGTAGTATTATCATCATTATTATAATCATCATTTTCATTATTGCTATATTTATCATTACGATTATTAACATTATTATCATCACATTGATCATTATTGTTGGTATCACTATTATTATTATTGTAAAATCACTATCATTATTTTGTAAAATCACTATCATTATTATTGTTGTAAAAAATCATTATTGTTGTAAAATCACTCATATCATTATTATGTTGTTGTAAAATCCACTATCATTATTATTGTTGTAAAATCATATTATTGTTGTAAAATCATATCATTATTATTGTTGTAAAATCACCATCATCATTATTTTTTCTACCTAGTAATATTTTCCTGGTTGAAGTGACATTTTGATTCGCTCTCTGAAATCAGAGGCGTGTAACCATGAATATATACATTAGTGAATTGAATAATGGAAATGCTATGTCCTTTCCTAATGGTCGCATTTTTTTTCTTTTGTTCTCTTTCTTTTCTCTCTCTCTCTCTCCTCTCTCTCTGCTCTCTCTCTCTCTCTCTCTCTCTCTTCTCTCTCTCTCTCTCTCTCTCTTCTCTCTCTCTCTCTCTCTCTTTTACTATTATGCCTATTTCATTCTTATTTTTTTGTAAATGTTAACGTGTTTGATCTCAAGGCTTCAATTACGGTATATTGAAGAAGTAATATGTACTTCTCGAGAGAGGGTGGCGAAATCAGATGGAGATTGGGAAGAAAGGCGACGGAGAGAGAAGAGAGAGAGAGAGAGAGAGAGAGAGAGAGAGAGAGAGGAGAAGAGAGAGAGAGAGAGAGAGAGAGACAGAGAGAGAGAGAGAAGAGAGAGAGAGAGAGGAGAGAGAGAGAGAGGAGAGAGAGAGAGAGATTCAAGATTCAAATTATTTTAAAGTCAAATGGTCAGTAAATAAAAGATATATAATATAAACACACTCACTCTCTGCCACACATTTACAGGCACACCTACCCACCTACACACACACACCACACACACACACACACACACACACACACACACACACACACACACACACACACACCACACACACACACACACACACTGCCACTTAAAAACGCACACTGGCACCTAAGCACACCACACACACACACACCACCTAAAAAACGACACACACACACACACACACACGAACCCAAGCATCCCACTCCACACACATGCAGGCACCAGAAAGCACACTCCATTTGGGTTATTGCAACCTCCTTTAACGCCTTGAGGAATGGCTGGTCATAGGAAGTCAACATTTTTTTTTTTTACTTTTTTTACTTTTATTTACTTTTTTTTTTTTTTTTTTTTTTAATTCTTGAACGCGGGAAGGCAAGGACTCGAAAAGAAATAAAGGGAGGGCATGCAAGCGAGAAGAAGAAGGGGGAGGAGGAAAGGAGGACTGAAGAGGTAGAAGAAGAAGGAAGAGAATGGGGAAAGAAAAAGAAAATGAGGGAGGATTGAAGCGAAGGAGTAAAATGTGAAAGTAAAGAAAGTGTAGAATGACAATAACAACAACGGCGAAGCAATAATAACAGCAATAATTACGTCCTTTAATAAAAATTACAACAAAAATAACTAACTACAGTAATAATGACAGCAACGACAACAATAGCAACAATAACAATGACGACAAACATAAACTACAACAGCAACAATGACAATAACGAAAACAAAAATAACAACAACAACGACAACAAAACAACAACATAGTAATAATAATAATAATAAATGATGTATAATAATACGTATAACAATGATAATAATAATAATAATAATATAATAATAATAATAATAACAATAGTGATAATAATAAAATAATAATAATAATAATAATAATAATAACAATAGTGATAATAATAACAATAATAATAATAATAATAAAGTAAAAAAAAATGGTTTATCTGATGTCCCCAAATATCGGTGAGGCTCCAAGGTACAAAGTCGACTCTATTTTCACACTGTCTTGGCGGTCTATTGTCTTGCGCAAAATCTTGAGATGAAAGATTCTCTTTATCTCATCTCTTCTCTCTTTTTCATTTTTTTCCCTTTCCCGTTCTCTTTAGTTGCAGTTGTATTTACTTTCTCTCTCTTTTTTAATTTTTCCTTGCAGTTCTATTGTGGTAATTTGTATGCACTTTCTCTTCTTTCTAGTTTTCTACCGTTTGTTTTCTCTTCTTACATTCTCTCTTTTCTTTTTTCTGTCTCCCTCTCTTTATCTGTCTCTCTGTCTGCCTCTCATTCTCTCTCTTTGTCATGCTATTCCTTTCCCTCTTCTTTATGTTTTCATTTGCATCTTTCTCTCCCTTTCTGTCTTCTGCTCTCTTCTCTCTCTCTATCTGTCTATCTATCTCTCTATCTATCTCTCCTCTCACTCTCACTCTTCCTCTCTCTCACTCTCTCTCTCTCTCATCTCTCTCTCTCTCTCTCTCTCTCTCTCTCTCTCTCTCTCTCTCTCTCTCTCTCTCTCTCTCTCTCTCTCTCTCTTCTCTCTCTCTCCTCTCTCTCTCTCTCTCTCCTCTCTCCCCTCTCTCTCTCTTCTCTTTTTTTTTTTTTAATATCTGTCTGTCTCTGGCTTTTTGGTCTCTCTTTTTCTCTCTCAATTTTCAATCTGAAATGTTTGCTCCAGATCAATTATATCTTTACAAAAAAAAACAAGTCCTTTGGAGTAGTCTTTTCATATAATTCTTTTAAGAAGTAGCTCGAAAGGAAACGAAAAAAAAGAGTTTATGAAAAGTAAATGTTTAGCAGATATACAATAGAATCAAACGGAGGGATTTTTTGCATTCGTTTTATTTTAGTACTTTCTATGAATTTTTATTTTGTCTTGCATTTGTTCATGAATAGACAACGTGCTTAAATAATTTAATTATTTAATCCCTAATTCATACAAGTCACGTGTTCACCAAATATCTGCAGAATGGTACAAAGAACGATTTTTTTTATTTCTCCTAATTGCACGCCTTATTTTTCAAATGATATAGTTAGGTACTGGTAGTTAATTAATGAAGACTAAGTTGGGATGAGTCTAGTTAAGTCTAGTTCAGCTAAATGTCATAGGATAAGAGATTAGGACAAAGGGTAGCCCAAAACCGGTGACCGAAAAAAATCTCCCTCAATTTCTTGAAGGATGTAAAACCTGGCCAACCCAATCATTTTTTTGTCAGTCTGTCTTGTCCTCTTCCCTCTTCTCACTTATCACCCTCCCTCTCTCTTCTTCCCCCTCTATCACCCTCCCTTCTCTATCCCTCCCTCCCTCTCTTATCCCTTCCCTCCCTCATTCTTCCTCCTCCTCCCTCCTCATTCTCACCCTCTCCCCCCTCATTCTCATTCCTCCCTCCCTCATTCTCTCCTCCATCCATCTCTCTCTCTTCCCCTCCATATCTAAAATAACATTGAGTTTTGCTTATTGATAATCCATCGAGACCGAAATCTGCATGATACAAAGAGCAACAATCCTGGCCATCTGAATCTCTTGATATCATGTAATTGGAATGATGATTCTGGGGAGTGTTGCTTGTGATGTGTCTGTTGTCTGAATGCAAGAGTGATGTTGTTTTGCGAATTGCATGGGTATTGAAAACGGTTTTCGTCTATCCTTTTATTTGCTTTACTTTCGTTGTGATGATTGAGGTTTTTTATTTTTTATTTTTTTTTTTATTTATTTATTATTTTTTTAAGCGATTCTTGAGGCAACATTTTCAATCTTCAATTATTTTTTGTAGCCAGTTCTACTAATTCCATTCCATTTATTATATTATTATTATTTATTATCTATTATTATTATATTATTATTATTATTATTATCATTATTATTTATTATTATATTATTATTATATTATTATATATTATTATCTTATTATTATTATTATTATTTATTATTATTATTATTTTATTATTATTATTATTATTATTATTATTATTAATTATTATTATATCATTATTATTATTATTATTATTATCATTATTGTCTAGAGCTATTCCATTGTGTATATTATTTAATTATAGAATATAGTTTCTTGAAATAAAGTGCTTTGACTTAATGGAAGCGATCCCCCTTACCATTTTTATCTACCATAATTGATAATCATTGTTGTAAGATAATTTGATAATTGCATTTTATGGAAGCTTGTGACTGATTGTGATCATAACACCATAATCAAAATTATATTAGCAATTATGATAAACATGATGACAAAAGAATAAGAATGATGATTATGAGGATAATGATGATATCAGTAATGTTAATAATAGTAAACAATAAAAATAATATAAATTATAAACCCGATAATGATGATAACAATAAAAAAGAAAAATAATAATGATGAAAATAATGTTAATAATGATCATAGTAATTATAATACAAATAATGATAGTAACAATGATTAATAAAAAAGAATGAAATAATAATGAAAATAAAATAATATTTTATGAAAATTATAAGAATGAAAATAATGATAATAACAATAATGACAATAGTAATGATAACAATAATAATAATATTTGATAATGGGAATGAGAAAATGATATGATAATGATATTGGTAATAATGATAAATAATAGTGAAATAAATAAGTATAATAATAATGATGATAATAATAATGATAATGATGATAATAACAATAATAATAATAACAATAACAACAAGAAATAACAACAAAAATAATGATGATGATGAACATTATAACCTCTCCGATCGGGATCGATCCCTCGCCGCCCAATGCACGGAATCGCAAACGGCCGCTCTACCACTCGTACAATGACCCCGCAATAGGGATGAGAAACTAGGAGCTTACTAGCATCCAAAGATTACCTACCTACTCATACATTAGTAAGGATAGCGAAGTTTCACACTCACTCCCCGTGGCACTCGGTATATTTATGGACAGAGCAGGATAAATCACAAATCAGATAACCTGCTTTAGGTTTTGTCATAAAATGATAATAATAATGATACTAATAATAACAAGAACAATAACAAGAACAATAAGCAACAATCGTAATAATGAAAATGATAATACGATAATTATAATGATTTTAATGATAATGATGAAATGATAAGGATGATGGTGATGATAACGATAATGATGAGAATAACGATAATGGTGATGATGATGATGACGATGATG
>NW_020871367.1:33529-45483 GCF_003789085.1 Penaeus vannamei | reverse complement strand
AGGAAGGAGGAGGAGGAAGAGGAAGAAGAGAGGAGGAGGAAGAAGGAAGAAGAGGAGGAGGGGGAAGATAGTCCGAAAAGGAGGGAGGAGGAGGAAGAAGAAGAAGGAAGAAGAGAGGAGAAGAGAAGATGAAGATGAAGATGAAGAGAAGATGAAGATGAAGATGAAGATGAAGATGAAGATGAAGATGAAGATGAAGAAGAGGAAAGAGGAAGGGAGGGAGGGGAGGCGTGAGGGGCAGGAGGGGAGGCCGATAGGGAGGAGGAGGAGGAGGAGGAGGAAGATCCTTGTATTTTCTTTCGTTTCTTTATGGTTTTATCTTCGGCTTTCTCCTCTCCTCGCCTCCTCCCATATCCACCTTTCTTACCCCTCCCTTCACCCCATCGTCATCGGCGCGTCGTCCTCCTACTCCCTTCCCCTTCCAATTCCTTTCCCTTCTCCCATCCATCTCACCACCTATGCCTCATCCTCATCACCATCTTTATCACCATCATCTTACCACCATCTTATCATCAACATCACCACCCCACATCTATCACACTCCACCAACCGTCCCCCACCCCTCTACTTTCCCCCCTCTTCATCTCCCCCCACTTCCTCCACCCCCCTCCCCTCTCTTTCCTTCCCCCCTCCCCCTCTCCCTCCCCTCCCTCTCCTCCCCTCCCTCTCCTCTCCACTCCTACTCCTACTCCCACCCCTCCCTCTCTCCCTCTCTCCTCCTCTTCTCCCCTCTCCTTTGCCCTCTCCCTCTGCGTCTCCTCCCTCTCCTCTCCCTCTCCCTGCCCGGTCCCCGCAGAGGTCAAGGCAACGGGCCCCGCGGGTGTCGCGATTCTGCCCAGGAATAAGTTGCCCCAAGACGCCACGCTTCGACCTCGGACTAATGGGTGCAACCGCAGCGCCGTCTCCCCCTTTCGAGTCGCACTCTCCCCTTCTTCTTCGTAATTCTTTTTTTTATTTGTTTTCGTTTTAATCTTTTTTTTTTTTAAATCTCCATCCTCCTTTTTTCGAGTTACACTCTCCTCTTCTTCGTATTTTTTTTCTTATAATTGTTTTCGTTTTTAATCAATTTTTATCTCGATCTCCCTTTTCGAGTTACACCTCTCCTTTTCTTCTTTCGTATTTTTTTTTATTTGTTTTTCCGTTTTTAATCAATTTTTTCCTCGATCATCTCCCATTTCGTTCCACACCTCTCCCCTTCTTCGTATTTTTTTTATAATAGTTTTTCGTTTTTTAATTTAATTTTTTCTATCTTATCTTATTTTTCCCTTGTTTTTGTTATTCTTGCACCGCTTAGTTATTTTTTTTCTACTTTGTCCTTCATTATTACTCATTCTTTTTTCGTTAATCGAACTTTTTTTCTCTTTTTTACAAATATTTTTTCTCTTTTTTAAATTTTTTTTTCTTTTTACAATTTTCTTCTTTACAAAGATCTACCACGTTTTCTTATCTTTATCCACTAATTTTCTTCTTTGAGCTCCCTATCCTACTTTCTTCACATCTTGTTCTCTGATTCCAATTCCCATTTTCGAAACAATTTTTGAAATCCTCCCTCTGTGATCAGACGCATTATGAAGAAAAAAAAAATCCTGCCTGGCCGTCTATACATCAGAATCTGCTTAAACGCTTCTGATCATTGAGTGAGTGAGAGTGAGATTGATTGATTGATTGATTGATTGATTAGCCGAATGATTGAATGTGGGTGAGCGCATGATTGAAATGTGTGTGAGTGAGCGCCTGTACCTGTGCGTGCGTGCGTGCGCTTCCCTGCCCGGCCGTGTCCTCTATTTGACTTCCTTCCCCTGATTAAAAAAAAAAGAAAGAAAAAGAGAAAATAAAGCCCCGGCGCCTCCCAAGCCCCGTTCCCGGCCCTCCCGCGGGAACGCATTCAAGAAGCCCGGCCGGATAAGCCCCCCGCCGCATAAAAATCGGAGAGCCGATAAATCAAGCACCAGCCGAATGGATCCTTCGCTATCTCTCCGGCCGCGCAACGGAGGCGGGCGCGAGGGCGGCGGCGAGGGCGGCGTGGGCGGCGAGGGCGGCGGCGAGGGCGGCGATAAACACGGCTCGATATACACGTCTGGGCGAGCTCACGGCCGGCGATCCCCGCGCCAGTTGTCAACCGTAAATCGGCCTCCGGCGGGGCGGCCCAGGCACCCCGCACAGCGCAGGCACGGCGGTCGCTTTTTTCTGGATGATTGTGATCCTTCTTTGCCTGCCTGCTTGCCCGCTCGTTGTCTGTTTATCTGTCCGCCTGCCTGCCCGTCCATTTGTCCATCTGTCTGTCTGCATTCTTGCCTGGCCTGCCTGCCCTGCTCGTTGTCTTCTGTCTGTCCTGCCCGTCCATTTGTCTGTCTGCCTGCCGTCCATTTGTCTGTCTGGGCCTGCCCCCGTCCATTTGTCTGTCTGTCTTGCCTGCGCGTCCATTTGTCCAGTCTGTTTCTGTCTGCCTGCCCGTACCATTTGTCTGTCTGTCTGTTGTCCCAATTGTCTGTCTGCCTGCCCGTCATTTGTGCATCTGTCTGTCTGCCTGCCCGTCCTTTGTCTGTCTGCCTGCCGCCCGTCGTTTGTCCATCTGTCTGTCTGCCTGCCTGCCGTCCATTGTCTGTCTGTCTGTTCTGTCTTGCCCGTCCATTTGTCTGTCTGTTTCATTGCAGTGCCGTGCTTTGTCATCATTTGTCTCTATATATGCTGTTTGCCTTCTTGTCGCCTGCTTGCGAGTCTGTCTGACTGGTTGCCGCCCTTCCTTGCCTACCTACTTACGTGCCGGTTTGTCTGTCCTGGCCTCCTCCCTCCCTCCTCCTCTCTACCTCATCCTTCCTCCTCCCTCTCTTCTCCCTCCGCTCCTCCTTCCATACCCTCCATCCCTCACCTGACCTGCACCGTCTCACCCTCTTTCATTCCCTTCCTAAAAAAAAAACAAAAAAAAAAAACAAGAAGCCGTAAACAAGGAGGGCTTTTTCCAACAGTAATAATCGCATTCTCTTCTAACCCCCCCACCTTCCTCTCTTCCCTCTTCCTCCTCCCTCCCTCACCTCCGACGCAAACCACCCGATCCTAACCCATTCTCGAGTCCCTCCGTCCCTCCCCTCCGTCTGTCCCCCACTTCCCCTCCCCACCACCCCACGCCACCCTCACCCCCATCCTCCTCTCCCCCCACCCCACCTCCCCTCCAAATCACCCCTACTTCACCTCTTTAACCACCCCACTGCCGCCTCCCTCCTTCATTCTCCATCACCCACCGCCACCCCTCCCCTCCCCTCCTTCTATCCCCACCTTCCTGCTCTTCATCACCTTCCCCACCCCACCCCTCCTTCTGCCCCCCCATACCTCCCTCCCCTCCACCTGCCATCACCCCACCCCACCCCACCCCTCCCGCATCTCCCCCGACCCGCGGTATCTCGGACGGGCAGGCAACGCAGAGTGGCGTGGTGTGGCGAGGGGGTCGTACGTTTCCCCCACGACGCTGAACTGAACGTTACGTAACCGAGCGACTGACTGCACTGCACCGCCGCCGCCCTCCGCGATCGCCCCTTACCATGTGCTCTAATACCCTCTCTTATTTTATCGTCATTCTTGTCACCATCATTATCATCATTACTAATATCATCATCATCCATGTTAATTTCATTACTACTATCATCATTATCATCGTTATTGCTCTTTTTGTCACCATCATCATCATCATCACTAATATCATCATCATCCATGTCCATTTCATTACTACTATCATCATTATCAATATCTTTGACCATTATCCTTTATCATTATAATCATCACAGTCATCACCTTTTTAATTTTATTTTTTTCATCATTATTGTTCTTTTGGTTTATACCTCCTACGAAAGAGAACCAACAAAGTCCAAACACGCAAGTACCATGAAACACACGTGAAACAAGCGTGTAACATGAAAACAAAACTAAAAATAACAAGTGAATCATGAACAAACAACTAAAAAGAGCTTCATACCGTGTAAGCATGAAACAAAACTAAAATAACAAATGAAAAATGAATAAACAGCTAAAATGAGCTTCATACCGTGTAAGCATGAAACAAAACTAAAATAACAAATGAAAAAAATGAATAAACACCTCTCACATCCTGTAAGCATGAAACAAAACTAAAATAACAACAACAAATAAAAAGGATAAACAAATAAACACCTACATTCCAACATCATCTTCGACTTCCACCAACGCGTAAATAACCAAGTTCCTTCAAGAAATAATAATAAAAAAAAAAATCAAACATCTTTCCCCGAGAAGACGAAGCCACGGCAAGGGTTGGTGTGAGGATCAGTATGCTTTGACTTTAATTCTCTCTCTCTCTCTCTCTCTTTCACTCTCAATCTCTCTCTCTCTCTCTTCTCTCTTCTCTCTCTCTCTCTCTCTCTCTCTCTCTCTCTCTCTCTCTCTTCTCTCTCCTCTCTCTCTCTCTCTCTCTATCTCTCTCTCTCTCTCTCTCTCTCTCTTCTCTCTCTCTCTCTCTCTCTCTTCTCTCTCTCTTCTCTCTCTCTTCTCTCTCTCTCTTTCTCTCTCTCTTCTCTCTTCTTTCTTCTCTCTCTCTTTCTCTCTTCTCTCGCTCCTCTCTCTCTCTCTCTCTCTCTCTCTTTCTCTCTCTCTCTCTCTCTCTCTCTCTCTTCTCTCTCTCTCTTCTTCTCTCTCTCTCTCTTCTCTCTCTCTCTCTCTCTTCTCTTCTCTTTCTCTTCTCTTCTCCTCTCTTCTCTTCTCTTCTCTTCTCTTCTCTTCTCTTCTCTTCTCTCTCTCTCTTCTCTCTCCTCTCCTCTCCTCTCCTCTCCTCTCCTCTCCTCTCCTCTCCTCTCCTCTCCTCTTCTCTTCTCTTCTCTTCTCTTCTCTTTATATCTTTCTCTTCCTTTTTCTTTCTTCTCTTTCTCTCTCTCCTCGCTCTGTGTTGTGTGTGTCTCTCCTCTTCTTTCTCTCTCTCTCTCATCTCCTCTCTCTCTCCCCTCTCCCCTCTCCCTCATCCCTCTCTCTTCTCTCTCATCCCTCTCTCTTCTCTCTCTCTCATCATCTCTCCTCTCCTCTCATCCCTCTCTCTTC
Source organism: Penaeus vannamei (assembly GCF_003789085.1). NCBI lineage: Eukaryota > Metazoa > Arthropoda > Malacostraca > Decapoda > Penaeidae > Penaeus > Penaeus vannamei. The sequence goes on along the minus strand of NW_020871367.1, from coordinate 40,425 downwards.
TCTCTCATCCCTGTCTCATCCCTCTCTTCTCTCTCCCTTAAGAGCTCACGTAGTCTCCCCGTTAATGCTGAAATGCAAGAGGATCCACAGGGACTCGTGGCTGCGCAATCAAATTTTCCTTTCATCTCCATTTGTCGCTTTTATTCCCCGACGTCGGCCGGAGGAGCAAAAAGAAAGAATAAGAAAGAGGAAAAAAAAAAAGGAGGCAAAAGGGCTCCACACAACAACGAATAATTGAAGCTTCTGAAGAAAAAAAAAAAAGAAAAAAAAAGAGAATGAAAAGAAAAAAGAAAAATCCCGAAAATAACCCGAGTCTGTTTCATCTCCTCGACACGCCGGCAAGAAAAAAAAAAACAAACAAAAAGACACCCAAAAACACACAAAATAAATATAATAAAAAATCCCAACGAAAGAAAGGGTTAGAAGGAGACAAACAAACACAAAGATACACGGAAACGTCTTCACACCTTGGCCTGGCTCTCGCTTCCCGGGGTCGACTTCCCCTCAGGCTTCGAGGGGAAACTTCTGACACTTTTTTGGGGGGCTATTCTTGCTGTTGACAGAGGTCATGGCATGTAATTGCAGCAGGGGATTGAAGAAGTGGGCAGGGGGGGGGGAGAGGATGGGGGACGGAGTAAAGAGGATGAGGGGGGAGAGGATGGGGGGAAGGAGGAGTAAGAGGATGGGGGGAGGAGGAGAGGATGGGTAGGGGGGGAGGAGGGAGAGATGGGGAGACGGAGTAAGAGGATGGGGGGAAGAAGGGGGGAGGGAGAGCATGGGGGGAGGAGAGGGAGGAGAGAGGATTTGGGGGGGAATGAGGAGAGGAGTGGGAACGGAGGGGGGTAAGAGTATGGGGGGGGGGAGGAAGAGGAGGGAGGGAGATTGGGGACGGAGTAAAGGAGGGGACTGGGGTGAGGAGAGGAGAGGATGGGGAAGGAGGAGGGGGAGTAAGAGGATGGGGGTGGGGGAGGGAGAGGATGGGGGGGGAGGAGGGAGAGGAATGGGGGGAAGGAGTAAAGGATGGGGGGGAGGAGGGAGGAGGATGGGGGAAGGAGTAAAGAGGATGGGGGGGATGGGGAAAGGAGGAGGAAAGGAGGGAGAGGATGAGGGGGAGGGGGAGAGGATGGGGAATGAGTAAGAGGACGGGTGTGAACATAAAGGGAGGGGAGGGGGAGGGGAAGAGAAATAGGCAAAGGAGAAGGATGTTACACAGCGCACAGTCCGGTCATAATTTTCGAAACTGCGTACGTGTGCTTATAATAACGAAGGCCGGGGCTGGCGGGGTGAGGGTAGGGTGAGGGAGTGGGAGGAGGGGGTGTGCCAGAGGCCTCACCTCCTATAAATTCACGGCAACGCACTCGCCGGCGCGCGCTTTTTGCTCGTTATTGTCGCGCATTAGCCCATCTTAACGACCATCGCTGTGATAAACTACTGAAACACCGACGGGAAAATACGGGCCGCCTCGTGATCCTGCACAGATACTGCACGTGTGTCAAAATAAGCGACGGGCATGCACGCCAACATACACACACACGCACGCACACGCACAACGTACACATACACACACACCCACACACACACACACACACACACACACACACACACACACACACACACACACACACACACACACACACACACACACACACACACAACGAGAGAGAGAAACAGATACCGGAATACGGAGAGAGAGAGGAGAAGAAGAGAGAGAGAGAGAAAAAGAGAGAAGAGAGAGAGAGAGAGAGAAGAGAGAGAGAGAGAGAGAGAGAGAGAGAGGAGAGAGAGAGAGAGAGAGAGAGAGAGAGAGAGAGAGAGAGAGAGAGGACAGACAGACAGACAGGACAGACAGAGAGAGAGAGAGAGAGAGCGACACAAATATACTCGTGCTCGTAGGCATCTTTTACCTTTCCCTTTCCCTACATTCAAAAAAAAAAAAAAAAACAAAGCTTAACACTATTAATTAGCAGAGACCGGTTCCCTTTCACACTCTCTCCAGATCTCCATCTCTCTCTCTCTCTCTCTCTCTCTCTCTCTCTCTCTCTCCTCTCTCTCTCTCTCTCTCTCTCTCTCTCTCTCTCTCTCTCTCTCTCTCTCTCTCTCTCTCTCTCCTCCTCCCCAATTTGCCTTCCTCTACTGGTCTGTTACTCTCTCTTTTTTTTACCTATCTATTCTCTCTTACTCTTTCTCCACCACCACCTCTCTCCTTCATCGTCTTCCTTCCCCATTCATCTCCCATTCTCAACTCCTGTCTAGTTATTACTCTCTTTTTTCATTTTCTCTCACTTTCTCCATTCTACCCCGTACCTCTATCTCTTCTCACTCTCACTCTCACTCCCTCTCTCTCACCTCCTCCCTCTCATCCTTCCTTATCTCTCTCTTCCCTCCCCTCCTTCTTCTTCCTCCCTCCCTCCCTCCCTCCTCTCCTCCTCCTCCCTCCTTCCTCCTTCCCTCTCCTCCTTCCCTCCCCCTCCTCCTTCCCTTCCTCCTCTCCTCCCTTCCTTCCCTCCCCTCCTCCTTCCTTCCCTCCCTCCCTTCCTCCTTCCTCCTTCCCTCCCTCCCTCCTCCCTCCTTCCTTCCCTTCCCTCCCTCCTTCCTTCCTTCCCTCCCTCCCTCCCTCCTCCCTCCCTTCCCCTCGCCCCCAAAAGTCGCCTCCCCCTACCGGGCCTATAACCCAAGTCCTCCCTCCATCTCCCTACAGCCCGCCTGCCATCGCCCTGTAGATCCCCGTCTTATAAGACAGAGAGAGAGAGAGAGAGAGAGAGAGAGAGAGAGAGAGAGAGAGAAAGAGAGAGAGAGAGAGAGAGAGAGAGAGAGAGAGAGAGAGAGAGAGAGAGAGAGAGAGAGGAGTGAGAGAAGCCGAGAGCAGGAGTGAATGAGAGAAAGAAAGAAAAGAGTGAGAGAGAGAGACATACATAGATAGAGAGTGAGTCAAGGAGTCACGCGTCCTGTCAAGACTGGCATCCGAGGTCCCCGGGAGGAGCAAGGCACCCCGTGCCTCAGTCTTATCACCAGCAGATATCCTGCGCTGGACAAAACGCGGCGAGGCGTTCTGCGAGATCTGATAGGAGGTCTTGTGGCTGCGGCGGTGTGTGCGGTGGAGGATGGTGGTGTGGTGGATGGTGGATGTGGTGATGTGTGGTGGTGTGTGGTGTATGTGTGGTGTGAGGTGTGTGATCTGTGTGTGTGTGTGTATGTGTGTGTGTGTGTATTGTATGTGTGTGTGTGTGTGTGTGTGTGTGTGTGTGTGTGTGTGTGTGTGTGTGTGTGCGTGCAAAGTGGTTGCATGTGTGGGTGTGTGGGTATTTTACCCTCTATATATATACGTTTACCTGCATACGTGGTGCATATTACATACACGTGAATGCATTCGAGCGATAAACCGGAAAACACCCCTCCCTCCCCCTCCCCCTTCCCCTCCCCCCCTTCCACCCCCAACCACACCCATCCAAGACGAAACGCCGCGGAATCTTGCCACCACCTCCCCTCCCCTCTCCCCTCCTCCCCCCTCCCCCTCCCCCGGACGAGAAAACAGGCGAGCACCGGCCGCATCAGCTGCTCTTTCCAGCTGATGCCTCGTGCCACAAACCTTACGTGCGGAAAGGTTGGTCGCTCCAGGATTCCCGACGGCGAGCGGGGCGCAGAGGACGGGAATGAGAGGGGCAAAGGATATTTAAGAAGAGAAACAGTGAAGGATGATGAAATTCATATAACAATGAAAAGGTCAATAATAACAATAATAATAATAATAACATTAATAAAATTTGATAATAACAACAAAACAACAATAAAATAACAACAATAATAATAATAACAACAACAACAATAATAATGACGACGAGAACAAACAAACAAACTAAAAAAAACACAGAAAGACAAACAAGGCACAAAGCACGAGAGAAACGACAAGGCCACCGCGGGGCCCAAGGAGTGTCCGCTTTATCGAAGTCGCCATCAAAGCGCCCCCGCCGCCACCGAACCGCCGCGCCGCCACGTGAAGGAAGACCTCGGCGTCCGGAGGAGGAGAGGAGAGGAGAAGGAGGAGAGAAGGAGAGGACGAAAGAGAGGGGTGGAAGGAGGAGAAGAGTGAAGAGGAGGAGGCGAACGGGAGGAAGGGAGGTGGAGGAGGAGGAGGGTGAGTTGAGGAGGATGGGGGCTTGGAGGAGGAGGAGTAGGAGGAGGAGCGGAGTGAGGAGGAGGAGGAGGAGGAGGGAGAGAAGAAGGGGAAGAAAGTAGAAAAGAAGAAGGAGACTGGAGAAGGTGAAGAAAGGAGAGGAGAAGAAGAAGAAGGAGAAGGAGATGGAGAGAAGAAGAAGAAGAAGGAGGAGAAGAAGAAGAAAAAGAAAGGACGACAGGAGGGAGGGAGGCGGGATCGGTTGGCGGAGGGAGAAGAGGGGGGTTGGAGGAGGAGGTAGGAGGGAGGGGGCAACAACCACAGGCGGGAGAGAGGGAGAGGGGCAACTTATAGGGTAAAGCGAGACAGTGGAAGGAGTGAGCGTAGTGGAGTAACGCACGTGGATGGCAGAGAGAGAGAGAGAGAGAGACCCGAGGAGAGAAGAGACGAGACGTCTGAGAAGAATGACTGACAGATACGAGAGAAGAGGAGACGAGATAGAGAGATGTTACGTAAGAGAAGAGAGAGAGAAGAAGATGAGGTGAACGGAGTAAGACCCAGACGAGGAGAGAGAGAGAACAGGGACGAGAGGCAACAACAAGCCGGAGCAGGGATGTGGGGGCGCGGAGGGGGAGACAGGGGAGGGGAGAAAAAGACTCGCATTAGCGCGCGGGGGCGGGGGTGAGTGAAGTGGCAGGTCTAGAATGAGAAGGTCCACCGATATGTTCTGTTGGAGGAAGAAGTGGGGAAAAGAATATTGGGAAGGCCGGAAATCGGCATGCTTAGGAAGCTCCGTGATGTTGATGCGGGGGGGGGGCCATGGAAGTTGTAGGAAATGGGAAGGAGGAAAAGAGAAGGGAGGTGAAGAAGATAGGATAAGGGCGGAAATGGAGAGGGGAGGGAGGAAGAGCGAGACGAGGAAGAGAAGAAGAGCGAGTTGATGATGGATAAGAAAGAGTTGAGGAGGGTGGCAGGAAGCAGCGGAGGAACGGAAGATGTGTAGGGGGAGGGAAAGAGACGAGGAAGAGGCGAAAGAAGGAGGAAGGAAGAGGGGGGAGGATGGAGGGGAAGAAGAGGAGGAAGGGAAAGAGAGGGGGAGGGGAAGGAGGTACGAGGAAGAGGAAAAGAAGAGGAGGAGGAAGGGAAGAAGAAGAGCGGAGGAAGGAGAAGAGAAGCAAGAAGAGAGAGGACCGGGTGGAGTCGCGAGCAGAGGAGGAAGAAGAAGAGGAGGGGAGGCGCAGGGAAACAGGAGAGGAGGAGGAAGAAAAAGAAGAAGAGGAAGAAGATGGAAACAGAAGAAGGAAGAAGAGGAGAGGCGGGAGGGAAGGAGGAAAGGGCCTCCCATCGATCGCGACCGCCGAATAAGAGCCTTTGTTTAAACACGAGCCAACACAATGAGCGAACGTCGGTTGGGGGCGGAGGCGCGAAGAGGGAGTGAGGGAGGGAGGGCGAGCACGATCTCAGGAGGGGGTAAGACGATAGAGAGGGGGGGAGGGCAGGATCCCGGCGGGACGGGGGAGTATGAAGGTGTAGAGAGAAGGACCCCGCCCGGGGAGTTGAAGGGGGAGGGAATACGACTAGGGAAGAAGCAGGAAAAGAAGGGGATTCCTGGAAGGGGGAGGGAAAGGGGGAGGCCGAAAGGGGAAGCGGGAAGGGTAAGGAGAAGGGGAAAGGAGGTCAAAACCCGAGGTTTCAAAAAACGAGCGTCCCAAAAGACACATGCGCGGAAAAACATTTCCCAAGGCTAAACAGCGACGTCTGTTAAAGGACTCTTGCTGAAACGGGTAACCTACAACGCACGGCAGCTGGATCTCAGTGTGTAGCCATCAATGGAGGGAAGGGGAATACAGGGGCGAGTGGGAGGAAGAGGGAAAAAGAAAAGAGGAAGGGAGAATATACTAGTAAATAATTAAAAGGGGTTAAAACAGAGGAGAGAAAGGAGGGAGAAGGGAGAGAGGATAGAGAGAGGGAGAGGGCGAAGAGGGAGAGATGGGAGGGACGAGGGAGACGGGAGAAGGAGAGCAGGGAGGGAGATGAGAGAGAGACTGAGATAGAGCAGAGAGAGAGAGGAACGAGAGAGAGCAGAGATGAGATGAGAGATGATCCAGCCGAATGTGCGACGATGAGAGAAGAGATCAAGAGGAGAGAGAGAGAGAGGAGAAAAGAGAGAGAGAAGAAAAACCAGAGAGAGAGAGAGAGAAAGATAGAAAGAGGAAAAAGAGTACAATACAAGTAAGAGACACAAACGAGACTGACATACAGAGAGCAGATACAGAAAGAAAACAAACAGAAACCAAACCAAAAACAGCACGACGACCAAATAACCCCAAAACCAGAAAAAAAGCTCCCCCCTACCAACCCCACCCACCCGCCCGAAACAGAACGCCGAAACAAGCCCCTCTCCCCCCCACCCCACCCCACACTCCCACCCCACCCCCAAAAAAACCCCACCCCACCCCACCCCCGCCTCCTCGAACGGACTCGACGGCCAGCCTTGACGTCCCTGTCCCTGCGTCGCCACCAACGCCAACCTCCCCAACCCCGATAATTGCTCGCCAATCTGCGGACAAAACGCCGCTTAACTGCTTAAAAATTGAATAACGAGGTAAGATGATAAAAAAGCGAGAACTCGGGAGAGAGGAGAAGGGATGGGGAGGAAAGAGAAGGTGTAAGAGGATAAAAAGAGAAGAAAGCGGTGAGTAAAAAAGTATAAAATGGAGAGAGGAGAGAGAGATGAGAGAGAGAGAGACGAGACGAAGAGAGAGAGAGAGAGGAGAGAGAGAGA
>NW_020871367.1:30000-33064 GCF_003789085.1 Penaeus vannamei | reverse complement strand
TATATATATATATATACATACATACATACATCATATATAATATATATAATAATATATATATAATATATATATTATAATATATAATATATAATATATTACAACGATATAACATTTATGCAAATTGCAACCGGTGCCACGTATGGACACATTTTCTTTCCAGGTAGATAAATATTAGAGAGAACAGAAAAAACAGTCAATACGAAGACACACAAATTAGAGAGAGAGGAGAGAGAGAGAGAGAGAAGAGAGAGAGAGAGAGAGAGAGAGAGAGAGAAGAGAGAGGAGAGAGAGAAGAGAGAGAGAGAGAGAGAGAGACAGACAGAAGAAAGAAGTCAGAGAGAAAACAGAATTGAGAGAATACCTACAGAAAAGAGAAAACACAGAAGCCAAATGAATAAAACAAGGACCAGGCAGAGCCCAAAAAACCCCCCACAGATCTTGGGAACGGAAGGAGAAGAAAAAAAAGAAAAAGAAAAAAAAACACGCGACGTGAGAGAACCCGACAACACCCCCGAACGCCATTATCATTTCGCCGACCGACAGGATCCGAATTCCTCGTCGGGGAAGTGAAGTTATACATCCATTCATTCAATCATTTCTTTTTCCTCCCCAGATTACGATTCCTTTTTACGGGGCAATTTTCGGGCTACCCCACACCAATCCCCCCCCCACCTCTTCCCCGTCCTACCTCCCCACTCCCCCATACCCCTCCCAGCATTTTCTGCAGCTTCCCCCATCCACTCCCCAACTTCCCTTCCCTCATACGCCTCCCCCCTCCTCCTGCCCCTTCCCCACTCCCCTTCCCCTCCCACTCCCCCATACCCCTCTCCTTTCGCTACCCACAGCCATCCCCCTTCACCCTTCCCCCTCCCACACCCCATACCTCCACCCCATCCCTCATCCCCCATATCCCTCCTCCTCCCACTCCCCCCTCCTCCTCCACCCCCTCCCCGGCAGTTTCCCAATCCCGTCACAAATGCCCCGAATTCCGCGAGAGAGACATCCTTGCGTCTCGCCGCTGTATCAACGTCCTTGCAATCCGGCGCAAATCATTCATTTATTCATTTCGCATTCGTTTAGCTCTCTTTGCCAGGGAAGATACGGAGCAAAATGCGGTAATCGATGAGGAGAACAAGGGCGGGAGGAAGAGGGGCGGGGAGTGAGGGAGACGAGAGGGGGGCGTGCGTGTAATGTACGTGCACAATACACACACGTACGCACATACACACACACAGACACATATCTATCTGTGTGCACAGAGAGAAGAGAGAGAGAGAGAAGAGAAAGAGAAAAGAAAGGAAAGAAAGAAAGAAAGAAAGAAAGAGAAGAGAAGAGAGAGAGAGAGAGAGAGAGAGAGAGAGAGAGAGAGAGAGAGAGAGAGAGAGAGAAAAGAAAGAAGAAGAAAGAAGAAAAGAAAGAAAGAAAGAAAGAAAAGAAAAGAAAGAAAGAAAAGAGAGAGAGAGAGAGAGAGAGAAAAAAGAAAGAGAGAGCGCAGCAATGCGTCAGCCACATAGCCTGACACGGCCATCGCCATGACCACCACCACCACCACCACCAACCACCTCCTCCACCATCGACCACCACGAGGAGCCGCAATCCGACCGTGCCAACTCCCCCAACTACCCTCTCTCCCCCAACCCCGACCCCCAACTTCACCCCCACCGACAACCCCAATACAGCCTATGCCATAAAAAAAAAAAAAAAAAAAAAAACGCCACGGATATAAACGCCACAGAAATTGCCCGGTCAACTGCAGAATCCCCCAAAGCAATAGAGGGCGCTGGTCATCCACGGATACTTCCGTCTATACAACCGCATAAACGTAGCCTCATTCCCCCTCTCTCCCCCCCTCTTCTCCCCCTTCCTTCCTTCTAACCCCCTCCTTCACCCCCTTCCCAAATCCTACCCCCTTCCCCCCCAACGAAACCTATTCCCCTCCCCCCCCTCCTTCACCCCCTTCCCTAATCCTACCCCCCTCCCTCCTCCCCCCCCAACGAAACCCCCCTTGAATCATGAACGAACCGAATTAATACACCGAAAATTACAATAGCGCGATAAATCTTGCAACGAGAACGCATGAGCACATCTATGCTATGAGGGAGGGGGGGGGGAGGGAGGGACCACTGAGGGAGGGGAGGGAGGAAGGGGGGAGTGAGTTGAGTGAGTGAGTGAGTGAGAGGAGTGAGTGAGTGAGTGAGTGAGTGGAGTGAGTGAAGTGAGTGAGTGTGTGAGTGAGTGAGTGAGTGAGTGAGTGAGTGAGATGAGTGAGTGAGTCCCCCCGCCCCCGATAGGCAGTATCTGAACGCGAATCGATCAGAGCAACGGCGAAAATAAATAAACAAGGAAATGAATAAAACTCGGAACGTAAAAAAAAAAAAAAAAAAAAAAAAAACGACCGCAGTAAAATTAATTCACTTACACGATTAATGCAGAAGCGAACAGCGTTAAATAATAGCAAGCTCAAAAAAATAGACACGGGTGGGCAGTACATCCAATACATCAGCGAGAACGAGAGGGAAGAAAGAGAGGGGTGAGAGGGTGGGACGAAGGGGAGAGGGAGAGGGGGTGGGAGGGATGGAGGAAGGGGAAGGGGAGAGAGAGGGGGAGGGAGGTAGGAAAGGGAAGGGAAGGAAGAGAGGGAAGGGGGAGAGAGAGAAAGAGAGGAAGAGAGACGGAGAAAAGGAAGGGGGTAGAGGGGAATTCGGAGAGAGAGAGACAGAGACAGACAGACACAGAGAAAGAGAGACAGAGAGAAACAGCAGACACACACACACACCACATACACACACACACACACACACACACACACACACAACACACAGCCAGACAGACAAAGACAGCAGAGAGAGAGAGAGAGAGAGAGAGAGAGAGAGAGAGAGAGAGAGAGAGAAGAGAGAGAGAGAGAGAGAGAGAGAGAGAGAGCGAGAGAGAGAGAGAGAGAGGAGAGAGACAGAGAGAAAGAGAGCAGACAGAAAGAGAAAGAGACAGACAGACAAAGACAGACAGAGAGAGAGAGAGAGAGAGAGAAAGAATGGGCCAGGAATGTGTACATATAGCCTTACAT
>NW_020871367.1:22500-25000 GCF_003789085.1 Penaeus vannamei | reverse complement strand
TTCTACTACTTCTACTACTACTACTCTACTATCTACCTCTTCTAATTCTACATCTACGTCTTCAATCTTTTTCTTCTTCATCTTTTTCTTCTCCTCTTTTTTCCTTCCTTTTTCTTCTCCCTATCCCTCTCCTTCTCCTCCTCCTTCTTCTTCCTCATTTCCTTTAATAAACAAAAAACCTCCTCCCTCGCAAAGTCCATTCGCGCGATTGGCAGGGACCCGTCAATCTGTTCTAAACGCCAATCACAAATAATTAGCTCGCGTCAATGATCGCCCGATGGACGAATCTCCGATGGCACACGGAACGGAAATACAAATGACTGAATCGACAAAAAAAAATAAAAAAAAAAAACTTAAAAAAAACCGACAGAAAAAAAACGCGAAAATGCTAAATCATAAACGGAACATGGCACATGGAACGGAAATACAAATATAACTGAATCGACAAAAAAAAAAAAAAAAAAAAATAATAATAATAAAATAATAATAATAATAAAAGCTAAAAAAGGCGACCAGAAAAAAATATAAGAACATGGCACTGGAACGGAAATACAAATGACTGAATCGACAAAAAAAAAAAAAAAAAAAAAAAAAAAAAAAAAAAAGCCGACAAAAAAAAAAGCGAAAATGCTAAAACATAATAACTACATGGAGCGAAACACAAAATAAATAAATCTACAAAAAAAAAAAATAATAAATAAATTAAACGCTCATAAAAAAACGCGAAAATGCCTAAAACATAAAAGAAACATGTGGAACGAAAATACAAAAACTGAATCGACAAATGAAAAAACCTAAATAAATAAAAAAAAATACGAAAAAGGCGAAAAAAAATAAAGGAACATGGCACATGGAACGAAAATACAAATTAACTGAATCGACAAAAAAAATAAAATAAATAAATAATATAAAAGCTAAAAAGGCGACAGAAAAAAAACGCGAAATGCTAAACATAAAGAACATGGCACATGGAACGAAATACAAATACTAATCGACAAAAAACAAAAAAAAAAATAAAAAAATAAATAAAATAAAAGCTAAAAAAGGCGACAGAAAAAAATATAATTGAACATGCACTGGAACGAAATACAAATGACTGAATCGACAAAAAAAGATAAAAATAATAATAAAAATAACAATAATAAATAAAAGCTAAAAAAGGCCGACAGAAAAAATAATATATGAACATGGCCATGGAACGGAAAATTACAAATAACATGAATCGACAAAAAAAATAAAAAAATAAAATAAAACGCAGGATAAAAAAAAAAAAAATCTAAAACATAAAGAACATGCAACGGAACGGAAAATACAAATAACTGAATCGACAAAAAACAATAATAAATAAATAACAATAATAAACCTAAAAAGCCGACAGAAAAAAAAAAAATACGCAAACATGGCACAGAACGAAAATACAATGGACTGAATCGACAAAAAAAAAAATAAAATAATCTACAAATCAAACAAAACAAAACAAAAAATAAAACTAAATAAAAAAAAAAAGCGAAAGAAAAAAACTATAAAAATCATGGCACATGGAACGAAAATACAAATAACTGAATCGACAAAAAACAAAAATAAAATAAATAAATAAAAGCTAAAAAAAAGGCGACAGAAAAAAAAAAAATATATATAAAGAACATGGCACATGGAACAACGAAAATACAAATAACTGAATCGAAAAAAAAAAATAATAAATAAATAAAATAAAAGCTAAAAAAAGGCGACAGAAAAAAATATAATGAACATGGCACATGGAACGAAAATACAAATAACTGAATCGACAAAAAAAAAAACAATAAATAAATAAATAAAAATAAGAAAAAAAAAAAAAAAAAAAACGCGAGAAAATGGCTAAAACATAAAGAACATTTACTGCTTCTCCTTTCCGATCCCGCGGGATAATGGAGCTTCTGTGGAGAGAACGAATTATTGCAAGGTCCCAATTCGACATTCTAATGCACCTCGGAGCCTCCTTCCTCATCCAAAAAAAGTAAATAAATAAGATAGATAGATAGATAGACAAAATCACATCCATTTTTAACCAACTCATCCAACCCTAAACAAATAGAGGGGAGAGGAGAGGGGGGGGGGAAGAGGAAGAAGGGGAAAGGAAAGGGGGGTAAGAGAGGGGAAAGGAAGGGAGAGGAGAGGGGTGTGTGGAAGAGAGGGGTAAGGAAAGGGGGAGCAAGGAGAGGGGAGAGGGGGAGAGGAAAGGAGGGAAGAAATGGAAGAGAGGGCAGAGGAAAGGGGGGAGGAAGAGAGGGGAGAGGAAAGGGGGAGGAAGGGGGGAAGAGGAAAAGGGGGGGGGGAAAGAAGAGGGGAGGGAAGAGAGGGAAGACGAAAAGGAAGAGGGAGGAGGGAAGAGAGGAAGACGAAAGGGAAGAGGAAAGGAAAGGGGGTGGGGGAAGAGAGGGGGGGAGAGGAAAGGGGGGGGGGGGGCTGACATAACGAGACAAAAGTGGCGTCACATTCCGCAGATAAGAGCACAATAGAC
>NW_020871367.1:0-17500 GCF_003789085.1 Penaeus vannamei | reverse complement strand
AGGAGGCGAGGAGGAGGAGGAGGAGGGGAGTGAGGAGGAAGGAGAGAGAGGAGGAGAAAGGAGGAGGAGGAGAAGAAGGAGGAAGGAGGAGGAGAAGGAGGAAGGAGGAGGAGGGAGGAGAGGAGCAGCGAAGGAGAGAAGGGGAGGAGGAGGAGGAGAGGAGGAGGAGGAGGAGGAGGAGGAGAAGAAGAGAAGAAGAAAGAAGAAGGAGGAGGAAGAAGGCGGGAGAAGGAGAGAAAAGAAGACGCCGTAAAAGAAAGCAAGAGGAAAAGGCGGGGGGCTGGAGAAGGGGTGAGGGAGAGAGGGGGTGAGGGGTGAGGTGAGGGGGAGAGGGGGTGAGGGAGGGTGAGGGAGTTGGGGGAGGGGAGAGGAGGAGAGGGTATGTGTGGGAGAGGGGGAGAGGAGGTGAGGGAGTGAGGGGGTGAGGAGTTGAGGAGGAGAGGGGTGAGGGGGGGAACTGGACCGTCGAGGACGACGGCATAGATGATAATAGATAAAATAAATAATAATGATAAATCAAGCCGAGTTAGGGATAAATAAATAAATATAATAAATAATGAAGCCGAGTTAAGCCCGAAGATTGAGACCTTCAACCTGACTTTTGCGTTTGGGGGGGGGGGGGGGGGGGATTAGACTGGCAAGGAGGATGGCATACAGAATAAAAACTTATAATCATGCAAAATATTCAGCTTTAATTCCATTCGACGCAATAATCACTCTATGATGTGCAAGGAAGATGGCTAGATGATTATATCTAAATAATATCAATTATTTACTTTATTCCATTCGTTACAATAGCCTTCATGGTGTGAGACTGTTTATATTTTCTCTCTACTCCTCACCCCGCCCCTCCCCTGTGTGCGAGGAATGGCCGGGGTTGTCATCCACTGGCGGTGCGGGATTCGAACGCGGGTCGGAAAAAATTCCCAGACGAAAATGCTACCCACTGCACCACACCACAGAATAGGGGGGAGGAGGAGGACAAAGGGACGAAGAAGGGAAGGGGAAGGAAAGGAGTAAGAAAAAAAAGGCGGAAAGACTTGGAGAAGGAAGGAAGTAATGGAGAACTGACACCCGGTAAGCGAAAAAAAGAAGATAAATAAAGGAAAGGAAGAAAAGAGCGAAAGACTTGGAGAGAAAAGAGCAATGGAAAACCGACACCCCAGTAAGCGAGACAAAAAAAAAAAAAAAAAAAAAAAAAAATAATAAAAAAATAATATAACAAACAATGAAAAAAAAATCCTCCCAACAATACAGACAAATAGTCTCTCCCGGATCCATCAATACCCGACCACCCAGCTTCTCCTCTCCCTCCTCTCCTCCCTCCTCCCTCAGCTTCTCCTCCTCCCCACCTCAGCTTCTCCTCCTCCCTCAGCTTCTCCTCCTCCCTCAGCTTCTTCCCTCCCTCAGTTCTCCTCCCTCAGCTTCTCCTCCTCCCTCAGCTTCTCCTCCCTCAGAGTTCGGACACAAGTCGGAAGACAAAAAAGGCCTTTTTTCTCGAAGGGCGAAGCTTCAAACGGACAAGAAAATCCCGGGGACAAAGACGAATAAATCCCGGCAAACGACATTCAGGAACGGATGGCTTCGCAGCTCGCACTCAAAGGCACACGGGATCACGGGGACGCAAAGACAACAGGGAAAAATAGGAAAAAAATGGAAAAAAAATACGAAAAAAGGGAAAAAAATAAGAAAAAAATGAAAAAACAGAGAAAATAAAGAAAAAGGGAGAAATAAAGAAGAAGAAGAAAAAATGGGAAAGCAAGCAATGATGGAAGAGATACAGCGGAAAAAAGAAAGAAGTAAGAAAAAAGGAGAAAAGAAGAAAAAATGGGAAAAGCAGCAATGATGGAAGAAGATACAGCAGGAAAAAATAAAAAGAAGAAGGAAGGAATGGGAAGCAAGCAATGATGGAAAAGAGATACACTAAGGGGAAAAAATAAGAAATAAGAAGAAGAAAAAATGGGAAAGCAAGCAATGATGGAAAAGAGATACACCAGGGGAAAAAATAAGAAAAGAAATAAGAAAAAAGGAGAAAAGATGAGAGGAGAAGAACAAAGGGAAGAGGAAGGGAAGGGGAAGGAAAAGGAGTAAAAAGAGGGAAAGACTTGGAGGAAGGAAGGAAGTAATGGAGAACTGACACCCGGTAAAGCGAGACAAAAGATAAATACAAGGAAAAAGGAAGAAAAGAGCGAAAGACTGGAAAAGGAAGAAAGCAATGAACCGACAAAAAGCGAGACACAAAAAAAAAAAAAAAAAAAAAAAAAAAAAAAAAAAAAAAAAAAGATCCTCCCAACAATACAGACAAATAGTTCTCCCGGATCCATCAATAACGATCCAGCTTCTCCTCCTCCTCCCTCAGCTTCTCCTCCTCCCTCAGCTTCTCCTCCTCCCTCAGCTTCTCCTCCTCCCTCCCTCAGCTTCTCCTCCCTCAGCTTCTCCTCCTCCCTCAGCTTCTCCTCCCTCAGAGTCGGACAAACAAGTCGGAAGACAAAAGGCCTTTTCTCTCGAAGGGCGAAGCTTCAAACAGACAAGAAAATCCCGGGGACAAAGACGAATAAATCCCGGCAAACGACATTCAGAAACGGATGGCTTCGCAGCTCGCACTCAAAGGCACACGGGATCACAGGGACGCAAAGACAACAGGAAAAAATAAGAAAAAAATGGAAAAAATAAGAAAAAAATGGAAAAACAGAGAAAATAAAGAAAAAAAGGGAAGAAATAAAAGAGAAAGAAAGAAAAAAAATGGGATGCAGCAATGATGGAGAGATACACAGGGGTAAAAAAAAGGCAGAAAAGAGAAGAAAGAAGAAAGAAACGGGAAAGCAAGCAACATCTAATGATGGAAGAGACAAATACAACAGGAGAAAAAAAAAAGGGAAGAATTAAAGAAGAAAGAAGAAAAAAGGGGAAAGCAAGCAACCTAATGATGGAAGAGACAAAAACGTCGGAAAAAAAAGAAAAAGGGAAGAGAAAAAAGAAGAAAAAAAGGGAAAGCAAGCAATGACGGAAGAGACAAATGCGTCTGAAAAAAATAAGATAAAAAGGTAATAAGGGAAAAATGGTAAAGGACGCAAATCAAGAGAAAAAAAAAACATCAAGAGACAAATACACCACGAAAAAGAAAGAAAAAAAACTGGAAAGCACACACATTAAATGATGGAAGAGACAAATGCGTCAGAAAAGAAAAACAAAGAAAAAAGGGAAAGCAGACACATCAAATAACGGAAGAGCCAAATACACCAGGAAAAAACAAAAAAACTGGAAAACAAGTAGACAAATGCGTTGAAAAACGAAGAAAAAAGGGGAAAAAATAAGAATAAAATAGAAAAAAGGGGAAAACACGGGAAAGCAAGAACATCAAATGACGAAAGAGACAAACGCTTCAGAAAAAAAATATTAAAAAAAAGGGAAAAGCACGCACATCGAATAACGGAAGAGACAAATGAGCCAGAAAAAAAAGAGAGAATAGAAGAAAACACAGGAACATCCAATGACACAAGACACAAACACGTCACAGAAAAAAAAGGAAAAACAAAACAAAAACAAAACCAAAACCAGAGGGCACTTCTACTGACGAAAAGGTGCCAGCGACGTCGGCGTTCACAGACGGGGGCGGCGGCGAGGGACAAAGGCAATTGAGGGAGGCAGCAGGCAAGCAGGGGCCGTAAAAGCAGGGGCAACAGCAGCGAAAAGAAAGCAAAGGGTAAACATCCTGCTTCCCTCTGAACATGCCGCCAGTCAGTCCCCCACTCGGTCGGTCTCTTTCTTTCGCTCTTTCACTCTTTCTCTCTTTTCTCTCTCTCTCTCTCTCTTCTCTCTTCTCTCTCTCTCTCTCTCCCTCTCTCCTCTCCTCTCTCCTCTCCTCTCTCCTCTGTCTCTCTATTCTGCTCTTTCTCTCCGTCTGTTTTTTTTTTCTTTTTTCTTTCTTTTCTATTTTTCCTTTTTCTCTTTCTCAATCTCGCCTTACCTTCTATTCCTCAATTATTCCTTTCCTTTCTTCCTCATACCCTCCTCTTCTTCCTTCCTCTCCTTTTCTTACTCATTCCCCTTATTTTCCCTCTTCCTCCTTCCCTCCTCTTTTCCTCTTCCCCCCCTTTCCTCACTTCCTCCTATCCTCCCTTCTCTCTCCTTTTTTCCTGTTATCCCCTATCCCTCAGTCCCTCCTACCCCCCCCCCTTCTGAAAAAGCGAACAATATTTTTTTTTTTTTCCTTTTTTTCTTTGCCGATGGGAAAAGTTGTAGGAATCAGCACTGCTGTAGCAACCCCTCTCCCGTCGGCCCCCATCCCCACCTCTCTCTCCCCTCCCCTTCCCTCCCTCCCTCCCCTCCCCTCCCCCTCCCCTGCCACGCGCTAGAGCAATACGGGCTTCGCAATCAACCTCTACGGACGGGATTTTCAACCTTTCAACCTTTCAATCTCACCCCATCCCCACCCCCCCACCCCACCCCCTGTCTCTTCCCCCCGTCAGAACGCGCACTCTCCCGCACACTGGCCCGACATCTATTCACAACTTTCTTTCCCCCCCCCCCCCCACGCGCGCATTTTCCCTCTCCCAATACATTTTTTTTTCTTTCTTGATTTCTATTCTAACCCTCTCCTTTTTTTTTATAACCAACTTTTCTTGCTCTCGCTCTCTCTCTCTCTCTCTCTCTCTCTCTCTCTCTCTCTCTCTCTCTCTCTCTCTCTCTCTCTCTCTCTCTCTCTCTCTCTCTCTCTCTTCTCTCTCTCTCTCTTTTTTTTTTAAACCAACTTTTCTTTGCTCTCTCTCTCTCTCTCTCTCTCTCTCTTTCCTTTCTTTCTTTCTCTTTCTTTTTTTTTGACCCTAGACTTTCCCGGAAAGCTTAATCAGAAACTTCCTCCCAACTCAAATATGGGCCGAGATATTGGTTTTAGTCCAATCATCTCTGCCTCCTGAGGTTGTTGACAGCCACCGCCGATGCCAATGCCAATGCTGCTGCGATACGAGCGGGGGGGAGGAGAGGAGGAAGGAGGGAGGAGGAGGGAGGGAGAGGGGGGGAAGGAGGGAAGGAAGGGAAGGAGGGTGCGGGAGGGAGGAAAGGAATGGAAGGGAGGGAGGAAGGAAGAGAGGGAGGGAAGGAGGGAGGGAGGAGGGAGGGAAGGGGAGGGAAGGGAAGGAAGGAAGGGAGGGAGGAGGGAGGGAGGTGAGGGAGAGGAGGAGAGGAGAGGGAGAGGAGAGGAGAGGGAGAGAGAAGAGAGAGAGAGAGAGAGAGAGAGAAGAGAGAAGAGAGAGAGAAGAGAGAGAGAGGAGAGAGAGAGAGAGAGAGAGAGAGAGAGAGAGGAGAGAGAGAGAGAGAGGGGGGGGAGTTCGACAGGGGGACGTCCCACCAAATGAGGGAGACAGGGCTAGAGCAGATAAGATAATGCCGGAATAAGAATAACGAGACGATAAAGAGGGCGAAGTTAATAGCAATCAAAAATTGATTGAAATGATAACCAGTCGGATAAATGTGGATGGAAAGGAAATGGAAGAGAGAGGCGAGGAAAAAAGCGAAGTAAATGGAGCAGAGATGGAAAAAGAAGAGAGAGAGAGAAAAAAAAATCGTTGCCGGGACCGATACTGACACCGAATAAAAAAAAGCTGCAAGATACGGCTAATTACCGAATGCAGAACGATCTCCCATTCATTCTCCGTAATTCGAGGTCGAGCCGAGAAATCGTGAACCGAGATTCCCCTCCCACTCTGTCCTCCACAACTAAAAACAACAAAAAGAGAAAGAGAGAGGTGGAGAGAGAGGAGGAGGGGAGAGAGAGAGGGGGGAGAGAGAGAGAAAGAGAGAGGGAGGAGGGAGAGAGAAGAGAGGGAGGGGGAGAGAAGAGAGAGAGGGGGGGAGGAGAGAGAGAGAGAGAGAGAGAGAGAGAGAGAGAGAGAGAGAGAGAGAGAGAGAGAGAGAGAGAGAGAGAGAGAGAGAGAGAGAGAGAGAGAGAGAGAGAGAGAGAAAGAAAAGAGAAAGAAAGAAAGAAAGAAAAAAGAAAGAAAGAAAGAAAGAAAGAAAGAAAGAAAGAGAGAGAGAGAGAGACACAGACAGACAGAAAGAGAGAGGAGAGAGAGAGAAGAGGAGAGAGAGGAAAGTACACCTTAATGTCGAAACAACTCCCCATAAAATTGTTTGTACCAGAACAAACGGATGTCCTTTTCGACGCCGCTCTCGGACCGACACCGACCGCTCTTGGCCAGGCTGCTTGTCACAGAGACAGGCGTCATTTTCTGTGTCATTTCAAGTACTTGGACAAGATAATGCGAGCGATTTAAATTTTATCGCCGTTAAATACTGATCACCTTATCTCGCCTTTCCCTTGACCATCCGAAGTCCAAAATCACCCGATAAGGTAATAAGGACCAGAGATTTGCAGAAACGCTTCCCAATCGTCCCCTCAATCCGTAATCTATTCAATTCCCCGTTTATCATCGTCCTTCTTTCACCAGTTCGTCGATTCGTCGTCGATTTCACTCCTCCAAACAGTACAAAGACCCTTGAAATCGGATACGTGACATCGGATACACTCTGGCCATCGTATGCAATGTATCTGCCACATCCTGATCCATGGCATCGAGCGCCACCAATGAATCTTGGTCATCTATATTTTATGGAGTTCAATTGTGGCGTCATTCACTCGCGAGTTTCGCATACCTCCCTCCCTCCCTCTCCCTCCACCCCCTCCCCTTCCCCACTCCCCACCATAAACTTCCCCACCCCTACCCACCCCTCCTCTCTGACCCTCATATAGCCGCCCCTTTCCATCCCCTTCCCCTCACCCTCTACATCCACCTCTTCCCCTCTTCCCCCCGTTCCCCCCTCCTCTCCACCTCCCTTCTCTTACTATCCACATCCTCCCTCCCTTCTCCCTTGCCCCTTCCCCCCCTTCCCTCCCCTACTCCTCTCCCCTTTCCCTTCCCCCCCCTCCACTCCCTCCCCCTTTTGCCCCTCCTTTTCCCGTTCCCCCCTCCTCTCCACCTCCCCTTCTCTTACTATCCACATCCTACCCCTCCCCTACCCCTCCCCTTCCCCTTCCCCTTCCCCTTTCCCCTCCCCTCGCCTACCCATCCAACCCTCCCCTTCCCCCTACTCCTCCCTTGCCCCTCCCCTCTCCCCTCCCCTCGCCTACCACCCACCCCTTCCCCCACGAGGCCACGCTCACCGCGTATACGGGACAGACCTGGGTTTGGGCTTTGCTTGATTATATTTTGCACACAGAAAAGTTTTTTTCTCTCTCTCTCTCTCTTCTTCCTCTCTCTCTCTCTCCTCTCTCTCTCTCTCTCCTCTCTCTCTCTCCTCTCTTCTCTCTCTCTCCTCTCTCTCTCTCTCTCTTCTCTCTCCTCTCTCTCTCTTCTCTCTCTTTCCTCTCATCACCTTCCTTTTGCCTTTCATCTTCCTGCTTTCTTTTTCCATGCTCTTTTGTTCCTTTCCATCCTTTCCTTCCTTCCATCTTCCTCCCTTCCTTCCTCTTTCCATCCTTCTCCTATACAGTCTCCATTTCCCTTCCTTCCTTCTTCCTCCATTTTCCCTTCCTTCTTCCTTCCATCACTTCCAATCCATCCTTCCTCCCTCCCCTCCTATCCATCTTTCTCCATTCCTCCTTCCCCCTATCCATCCTTCCTCCCTTCCAATCCATCCTTCCTCCATTTTCCCTTCTCTTATCCTCCTTCCTCCATTTTCCCTCCCCTCCTATCCTCCTTCCTCCATTTTCCCTCCCTTCTATCCATCATTCCTCCATTTTCCTATCCATCCTTCCTCCTCCCCTCCTATCCATCCTTCCTCCATTTCCCTTCCATCTTCCTTCCCTCCCTTCCTCCCTCCGTCCCTCCGTCCCTTTCTCCCCCGCCTCCCGTTTTCATGTCGTGTGGGTGACGACCGAGGCTCGGACACGCGGTTCCTCGTCGCTCGCTCGACCCTCGGCCATCCCTTCATCCCCCCTCCCCCTCCGACACTTTCCTCGCCCTTGCCCTTCCCGCCCTCCCGCCCCTCCTGCCCCTCCTGTCCCCGGCCTCCTGTTCCCAACCGACAACTCATTCTAGGTCTCCTATTTGGAGCAGTGGCTTGTTTATTTCTGCTTTCTTTTTAGGTATTGTTATTTCTCTTTCTCTCCCCTTTCCCTCTCTTTCTTACGTTCTTCTCTTCCGCCTATCTTCTTTCTCTCCTTCTATCTCCTTCACCCTCTCTTTCTCTTCCTTCTACCTCTATTTCTCTCTCCTTCTCCTCCCTCTCTTTCTCTCTCCTTCTCTCCTTCCGCCAACTAACTTTATAAACCCCCCTCCTTCACGGCCTTCACAAACTCTTTCAGTTCTCCCTTCCTTCCTTCTCCCTCGTTACTAAAGATCAGCACCCTCTTTACCTCCTAAACGGCCCTTCCTGACCCCTACCTCACCCCTCCTTCTGGATTCCGAATTCCTTTCCAAAATATCCCTGATTCCCCCCTCCCCCATCTTCTCCCAGCCCCCCCCCTACCCCCTACCCAAGCCCTCACCTCACCCCTTGCAGCGTGTGTCGAAAATCCCCCCACCCCCCGACGAATCCCTCCTCTCCACTCCTTGTTTCCTGCCTTCCCCCTCCCCTCCTCTCCCCCCCCCATCCACCAATTCCAACACTACCCCCTACCTTTCCCCCATCCCCCCACCAACTCCCCCCCTCATCCCCTGCCCATCTCCCACCAATGTCCACTTCCGGAGACCCTTGACCCTTGACCCCCCCCCTTCCCCCCACCGGTTCCCACCCTCACACCCCAGAGTCCCTTAACCATAACCATGTGTGCGTGTCTCTTCCTTCCCCTTTTACAATGTGCCGGTCGATCCTTATCTGCCTCTCCCCCACCCCTCCCTCCTTCCCTCTTACCCCCCTCTTCATCCTCTCACCCACCCCCTCCTTCCTTCCCTCTTACCCCCCTCTTCTTCATCCTCTCAGTCATCCCCTCCTTCCCTCCCTCTCCTCCCCCTCTTCATCCTCTCACCCCCACTCTTCCTCCTTCCCCTCCTTTCCCCCTTCCTTCCTTCCTTCTTCCACACCTTAACCCCCCACTTTAATTCCCTATCCCCCATCATTCCCCCCTCACTCCTTCACTTACACTCCTCCTCCTCCTCACATACACCCTTATCCATCCCCCCCTCCTCCTCCTCCTCCTCCCCACCCCCCGCCAACCGATACCTCTGACCACGACGCGAGTACAGCCGCGGTCGCCCCTTCTGCAGTACGTCTCTGGGGAACGAGGTCGAGTCCATCGGCGAGAGGGACAGGAATGAGGAAGGAAGGAAAGAAAAAGAAAGAAAGAAGAAAGAAATGAAAGAAGGAGAGAAGAAGGAAGGAAGGAAGGAAGGAAAAAGAAAGAAAGCAAAAAGAAGGGAAAGAAAAAAAAAAGAAAGAAAAGAAAGAAAGAAAAACAGTAAGATGTCAAGAGAAAATACCAAATTTTAATACAAAAAAAAAAAAAAAAAATCAAAACCGATTAGCAAGATCAAGAGAACGTACTTTGCAATCCCCGCTGCATTTCACAACAAAGTCTCCATACAAAAAAAGGTCCTTCGCGACTCAGATAATAAGGTCGTAATTACGCAAAAAAAACACTTCCTCAACGACCCTCTTCGAAGCCAGCCCGGACGGACGGATCCCTTGCCTCCTTCCGACTCTCACGGGAAGGCGGGGTTCCTCCCTCTCACATCTGGGGCAATCGTTCTCCGTTTACTGGTTAGCGGGTTTTTTGTTTTTTTTTACTTCTCTATATCATTTCCTTTTCTGGTCTCCTCTCTCTTTCTCTTTCTCTCTCTCTCTTGCTCCCTTCCTTCCTTCCTCCTCCCTCCTCCTTCTCCCTCTCTCCCTTTCCCCCTCCCTCTCCCCCCTCTCTCTCCCTCCTCTCCCTCCCTCCACTCCCACTATCCCTCCCCTCCCCTCCCCTCCCCCCACCCCCCAAACCCACCCACACCCACACAAGCGGGAAAAAACGAAGCCGCACCGCCGACCCTCCTCCGCCAGCGACCGCCCAAAACAAGCTGTCATTCCCCCGCTCGTGAAACCAACCTCGTGATGCAGCGCTGGGTAGGTGGGGGGGGGGGACGCGCAAAAAAAAAAAAAAAAACGAAGAGTAAACAAAGCTGGAACACAATCCGAAAACGGGGATTAAGGGGCAACGCGTGGACAGCTCTGGGACAAAAATCTGGATTCAAGCGCAACGTTTGAACAATTCTGGAACAAAATCCGAAAACGGGAATTAAGGGGCAACGCCTGGACAGCTCTGGACAAAAAATCTGGATTCAAGCGTAACGTTTGAACAATTCTGGAACAAAACGAAAACAACAACGCACAGCTCTTCTCAAAAAAATCTCCGAAAATTCAAGCGCAACGTATGGAATTCTGGAAAATCTGAAAACCGGCATTGATGCCCAACGTATGGAGAGTTCTGGGACAAAATTTGAAAACGGGCACAATTAGGTCCTACACAAGGACAATCCTGGTCAAAGTCTGAAAACGGGCGTTCAGGCATGGACAATTGAGGGACACAATCTGAAAAAGACATTGAAATGCAACGCATGAACAACCCTGGTACAAAATAAAAATCGAAAACGGACATTCAAATCCAAGATATGGAACAATCCCCGAAAAAAAAAAAAAAAAATGCAAACAACGCTTCCCTAAACGAACGAACGCGGAATAACGACTCGCGAGATAAAAGACAAGATTAAAAAAAAAAGAAAAAGAAAACAAAAGCTCCCAGAGAAGATGGAGATAAGACGCCCAGCCGCAGGAATCCAGCAACTTTTAAGACGGAATTAAAAAACGCGGAAGGAGGAGGGTAACATCGTGATGGAAGAACCGGCGTGGGAAAGGATATCCGGGAATAACTAGGGAGAAAAAAAAGAGAATAAAGAAGGGGGGAAGAGGAGGTGCGCAGAAGACACGATGGAGGGAGAAAAAGGTTGGAACGAAGGAGGGTGAAGAAGAGAGAGAAAAGGAGAAAGACACAGAGATAGGGAGATGCGACAGAAAGAAAAGAAGAAAAAGAACAAAAAAAAAAAAAAAGAAAAACAAAGAAAAACGGAAAGGAAAACGGAGAGACGAGAGACGGGGTAGGAGAAGGGGAAGGGGAGCGTGGGGGGGGGGAGAGAGAACAAGAAGAACCCGGCGTCAAGGCATGACAAACGCCCGTGTCTCTGCCGCGACAGAAGCGACTCCGACGACAGAGGAAACTCCCCTCCAACCCCACCCCCGCCTCCACCACCACCACCAGACGCCCTCCCCCTACCCCCACCTCCCGCCACCACCACCAGACCCCCCTCCTCACCCCCACACCCTTCATCCCCCCCTCACCCCCCGCCGCCCCCGAAGACAAATGTGATTCCGGACACTGCAAAACACGGGGGAAATAACAGCTCACCTCTTTCCCTCACCGACAAAGGGGCGGAGGGGAGGAGGGGGGCTACGGTGGGGGTGGGGGGTGGGGACTGATCCTCGGTGCTCTACGCTCCGCCACCGCTCGTTCTTCTGCAGCAAAGAAGGGTGAAGGTGGAGGTGGGGGGTGAGTTGTAGGTGAAGGTGGGGTGGGGGAGAGTTAGGTAGGCGGTGGGGTGAAGGGCGTGGGGTGTAGGTGCGGTGGGGGTGTAGGTGGAGGTAGAGGTGGTAGGTGAGGTGGAGGTGAAGTTGGAGGGTGAAGGTGGGGGTGAAGTTGGGGTGAAGGTTAGGGGGGGGGGGGGGTTTAGGTGGGGTGGAATGAGTTGTGGGTGAAGATGGAGGTAGGGAGGGGAGGGTTTAGGTGGCGTGGGTGTGATGGTGGAGGTGGGAGGAAATTAGGTGGAGGTGGGGATTAGAGCGTAAGTCGGGATAATGGTTTTAGCTGCAGTTTGAGGGTAGAGTGAGGATGAGTTGTTAAGTGGGGTGGGGGTGGGGGTGGGGTCAGGGTGATGGTAGAGAGGGACTGATGCGGTTGACGGGACGTTACTCTCGTGGTCTCACGACGGTGATGAAAAGGCATAAACTAAGCCCGTGAAAAGTGCGTACATGATGTGCGCACAAACACGGCCATGGCGGAGAAAATCAGATAATGGTAAAGGCAGGCGATAAATATATAGAGAGAGAAGAGAGAGAGAGAGAGAGAGAGAGAGAGAGAGAGAGAGAGGGAAGGAGAGGATGGAGAGGGAGAGGGAGAGGAGAGAGAGGAGAGAGAGAGAGAGAGAGAAGAGAGAGAGAGAGAGAGAGGAGAGAGAGAAGAGAGAGAGAGAGAGAGAGAGAGAGAGAGAGAGAGAGAGAGAAGAGAGAGAGAGAGAGAGAGAGAGAGGAGAGAGAGAGAAGAGAGAGTGCGTGTGCGTTGCATGTGCATGTATGTGTTTGTCTATGTTAATGTGCGCGCGCGCGTGCGTGTATGTATACGCACACCTTACCACGTAAATCGTTGCACAAAAGACCGCACATCAACAACGGGGGGCGACCCATCTCCCCGCCGCCGCCCTTCGCCGCTCGCAAAAACCACGTGACCCCGGGCGTGCGGCACGAGCGAGCGAGCGAGCGCGCGCGCGTCCGACCATAAAACAAACCGGAAATCCATACCGCTTATCCACGGGGGAAAATGCCGGATCTTTTTGCCGCATCTTCCATCGCCGTTACGGTTCCTCGCACTCACAGCACGCGATCAAGTGGGGTGGGGGGGTGGGGGGGGGGGGAGAAAAAGGAGAAAATTCAGGGCGAGGAAGTGGCACAAGGGGAGGCAAAGATGGTGGATCGGGAGGGAAGGAAGGGGTATGGAAAGCAGGGAGGTAGGGAGAAGGAGAGGGAAAGGAGAGAGGGGGAGAGGAGAGAGAGAGAGAGGGGGGGGGGGAGAGGAGAGGAGAGACGAGACGAGACGAGAGAGAGACGAGAGACGAGAGACGAGAAGGAGAGAGATAGAGAGAGAGACGAGAAGACAGAGACAGAGAAAGAGATAGAGAGAGAGAAGACGAGAAGGAGACAGAGACAGAGAAAGAGATAGAGAGAGAGAGGCGAGAAGGAGACAGAGACAGAAAAGAGATAGAGAGAGAGAGGCGAGAAGGAGAGACAGAGACAGAGAGAGAGAGAAGACGAGAAGGAGACAGAGACAGAGAGAGAGAGAGAGAGACGAGAAGGAGACAGAGACAGAGACAGAGAAAGAGAGACAGAGACAGAGAGACGAGAAGGAGAGAGAGAGAGAGAGACGAGAAAAGAAAGAGAGCGAGAGCGCGAGAGCCAGCCACCGTGTCATGCAACCCACCCCACAACCCGCCGCTCCACAACGTCCCTCGTCGAGCCCTCTCACCTGCCCGCTCTTCCCGCCCCCCCCCCCCCCCGGCCCGGAGCACCGCACGCCCGCCCAGGGGGAGACACGCCCGCGTAGCCCTGTAGTCCTCAATCGGAATGCGGGCGCACGAGGCACTGGTCGCTCCGCTACGCGATCTGCCCTCTCTCTCTCCCCGCTCGGCCTCGAACACACGTGGTCAGGCACTTGATGCTGGGACGAACACAAGTGGTCAGGCACGTGATACTTCGACGAAACACACGTGGTCAGGCACTCAATACTGGGACGAACACACGTGGTCAGGCACTGAGACGAAACACAACACGTGATACTGCGACGAACACACGTGGTCAGGCTCTCGATGCTGGACGAAACATACGTGGTCAATTATTTAATACTGGGACGAACACACGTGGTCAGGCACTCAATACTGGGACGAACACACGTGGTCTGCACTGATACTACGTGGTCAGGCACTTGATACTGGACGAACACACGTGGTCAGGCACTTCGATACTGGGACGAAACACACGTGGTCAGGCATTGATACTGGGACGAACACACGTGGTCAGGCACTCAATACTGGGACGAACACACGTGGTCAGGCACTTGATACTTCGACGAACACACGTGGTCAGGCACTTGATACTGGGACGAACACACGTGGTCAGGCACTTGATACTGCGACGAACACAACTGTGGTGGTCAGGGAACGAACACACTTGGATACTGGGACGAACACACGTGGTCAGGCACGTGATACTGGACGAACACACGTGGTCAGGCACTCGATGCTGGGACGAACACACGTGGTCAACTTGAAATACTACGAAACACACGTGGTCAGGCAACTCAATACTGGGACGAACACACGTGGTCTTGATACTGGGACGCACGTGGTCAGGCACTCACTATCACATGGGACGAAACACACGTGGTCAGGCACTTGATACTGGGACGAACACACGTGGTCAGGCACGTGATACTGCGACGAACCACACGTGGTCAGGCTCTCGATTGCTGGACGAACATACGTGGTCAATTATTTAATACTGGGACGAACACACGTGGTCAGGCACTCAATACTCACACGTGGTCAGCACTTGAACTTTGATACTTTCGACGGACACACGTGGTCAGGCACTTGATGCGGAGAGAGAGTATTTAATACTAGACGAACACACGTGTCAGGCACTCAATACTGGGACGAAACACATCAGGCACTTGATACTTCGACGAACACACGTGGTCAGGCACTTGATGCGAGAGAGAGTATTTAATACTAGGACGAACACACGTGGTCAGGCGCTTGATATGATATGATACGCGATTTCTTGGGTTCTGTGGCTCGCTCGAAGGTCAGTGCCATCTTCAGAGGCACCGATGCCACCGCGCCTGCGTTAGTGATCTCCTATGTGGTAATGGCTACTACTGTCGGCCATGCGCTCCCTCTCCTTCTCCCGTTTCCTTTCTTCCTTTCTTCCTTCCCTCCCTTCCTCCCTGCCTCCTTCCTTTCGACTTCTCTCCTTCGCTCTCTTCTTTCTTTCTTTCTTTTCTATCTTCCCTCTATCCTTTACTCTCCCCTTCTCCATATCTTATTTCCTTATCTTTCCCTCTCCTTCCTGTTCCCCCACAACCCAATCTTACTCCCATTCCCTCTCCCACAAACCACATCCCACTTATACTCCCATTCCACTCCCTCTCTCTCTCCAACTCCCTTTCTCCCCCCACTCCCTTCTACTCCCTCCCATCCCATCGCACCCCTCCCTCCTTCCCACTCCCTTTCTCCCTCCCTCCCTCCCTCCCACTCCCTTTCTCCCTCCCTCCATCCTACTCCCTTCCTCCATCCCTCCCCCAGAAGAGCCTCCATCGTCTCCCTCTCTTCTCGCCTGACGGACGGCGCCGCCTCCCTGCGTGACACGTCAAGTTAACGTCAAAAAACTGATGTGGTATTAATTAACACGCCCCGGTAGTCCTTCACGGCAATAATAGCTGAGCGTCATTCTCAGCTATGCATAACGGAGGTTCTCCAAATCTGGCGCGAAGCAGGTAGAGACGTAACAGGTGACAGTGGGTATAATCAAGAAAGACTTCATACATGTGTAAATTTGCTATTGGGAGATGAGACTCGAGAGAAAGTGAGAGACGGAGTGGCACACAGACGAAGAAAAGAGCGAGAAGACGACGTGGGCAGATTGAATAGCTGTAGAGAACGGAGAGGAGCACGAGAGAAGAGAACTTATNCCAGAACCCCCCCGCTCACACCAGGACCCCCCCCCCCCGCTCACACCAGACCCCCCCCCCCCGCCTCACATCAGAAACCCCCCACCACCACCCCCCGCTCAAACCAGACCCCCCCCCCCCCGCTCACACTTCGGTCGCGCGTTGAGAGCGAGGGAGCAGAAATAGCGACGGAAATGCAGAAAATTATTGAGAGATTGGTGTGAGTAATGTGTGTGGGTGTTTTTTCTCTCTCTCTCTCTCTCTCTTTCTTTCTTTTCTTTCTTTCTCTCTCTCTCTCTCATTCTCTCTCTCTCTCTCTCTCTCTCTCTCCTCTCTCTCTCTCTCTCTCCTCTCTCTCTCTCTCTCTCTCTCTCTCTCTCACTCTCTCTCTTTTCTTCTTTTTTTTCTTATTCCCTTTATCGCTGTCCACAATGAGGAATGAAAAGGCCATAAAGACCATGTGCCGCTAACACCTCATAAATCATAATGTTCACTCTTCATATACAGTGCATTTGCCAGGGCCAAATGGGAGTGTTTTTTTTTTTATGTTGTGAAGGTTGGTGAATGGGTTGCCAGTGCGTTTTGAAGGATATTCTTGGACATTGCTAATGGGGTTTATGGACTGTATATTTAAAGAGAATAAGATGATATAGATTAGATTAGATAGAGATAGATAGATAGAGAGATAGATAGATAGATAGATAGATAGATAGATAGATAGATAGATAGATAGATAGATATAGATATAGATATGTATACATTAAAACAATAATAAAAAGGACAGAAAGACAGACGGAGAGATAGATCTAACACACACCTGGTTCGCATTTAACGACCATTCCGCTCATCGACTAACGACCAGTATCTGCCAGAGAGAGAGAGAGAGAGAGAGAGAGAGAGAGAGAGAGAGAGAGAGAGAGAGAGAGAGAGAGAGAGCGAGAGAGAGAGAGAGAGAGAGAGAGAGAGAGAGAGAGAGAAGCAGAGAGAGAGAGAGAGAGTAGAAGAGAAGAGAGAGAGAGAGATGAGAGTAGGGGGGGGGAGAGAGAGAGAGTAGACAGAAGACAGAGACAAGAGACAGAGACAGAGATTACAGGAGACAGAGACAGAAGGACTAGGAAGGACAGAGACAGAGACAGAGACAGACAGACAACAGACAGACAGAGACAGAGGACAGAGACAGAGACAGAGACAGAGACAGAGACAGAGACAGAGACAGAACAGAGAGAGAGACAGAGAAGAGACAGAGAGAGAGAGAGAGAGAGAGAGAGAGAGAGAGAGAGAGAGAGAGAGAGAGACGAGAGAGAGAGAGAGAGAGAGGGGGGCGGGGGGGAGGGAGAGGGAGAGGGAGGGAGAGAGAGAGAGAGAGAGAGAGAGAGAGAGAGAGAGAGAGAGAGACAAGAGACAGAGACAGAGAACAGAGACAGAGACAGAGACAGAGACAGAGACAGAGACAGAGACAGAGACAGAGACAGACACTAATAGAAGAGAGAAGAGAGAGAGAGGAGAGAGACAGACAGACAGCAGAGAGAGCAAGCATAGTCGCAATGGGAGATCTTTAACAAACCATTTCTTTTGTTGTGCAACATCCTTCCAAGTCCGCTAACTCACTCGTCGATCGCAAGAAAGTATACTCTTTACATAATAAAAAAAAAATTCGTGTTTACATTAGAATTGTGTTGACACCAGATCACTTTGTTCTCCACTGAATGTTCTTTTAAAATTTGTGAATTGACGAAAAGGTTGTCCAATATGGGGGAGGGGGGGTGGGGGTGGGGGGTTGGTATGATGTACTTATTCTAAACACTGAAAACATGACGAAACATTTGAACTACACTACGGCTTAAACGCTATACGAATATGGAGGCGGAAGGGTCAATAGTGTCAACATCATAACAGTTTAAACATTGTCCAAAAATCCATAACAACTGTACCTGGATACTTGATATGCCCTTTAGCGGTCCATGTTTAGTGATTCAAAACAACTTGTTTGAACAACTTTGCCGTCGGATTAATCCACGTCAATGCTGTGTA
>NW_020871366.1:162166-166016 GCF_003789085.1 Penaeus vannamei | reverse complement strand
TACCACTACTAGTACTTATTATTACTATTTTACTTCACAATAATCTAATTTCCTTAGTACTTTTACTACTGTCTACTGTTCTATTTACTTCTATCATATACTTATACTTCATCTACAACATTACTTTTACTACAACTATACTATTTACTTCTACCACTAGTACTTATTCATCTACTGCCTATTTCTTTTACTTACTTACTACACTGCTTCTACTACTATTGTTACCACTATTATTACTACACTACCACTACTACAACCACTGCTTCTACTACTATTGTTACCACTATTATTACTAACACCTGCACTACTATTACTACACCCTACCATCTACAAACACTGCTTCTACTACATGTTACCACTTATTACTACACTACACTTTGCACTACCACTACTATTTACTACACTACCATACTATTACTACACTACCACTACTATTTACTACACCTAACCACTACTACAACCACTGCTACTATCACAGCACAAAAATTCCAAAATCACCACAGATCTTATCACCAGGACGCTACAGATCCTGTTACTATGCCCTGCCGCACCTGTTACCATTCTTCCTTGCCCCCCCCCCCTACATTTCTTTCCTCTGGTGGTCACGTGGGTATGCAGGGGCGTGGGAAGAGGGGGGGGGGCGGTAGAAGAAAGAAGGGGAAGGGAGGGGGAAGGGGAGGGGGTAATTTGGTATGAGGTATGAGGCGGTATGAGGTACAGGAAGGTGGGTCTTTGGTATGGGTGAGAGGAAAGGGGGGGGGGGGACGGGAGGAGAGGAGGGGGATATGAGAGGAAGGAGAGGCGGGAATGGGGAGGGGGAAAGAGAGAAGGAGGAGGGTATGGGAGGAAGAGAGAGAGGAAGGGGGGTACGATGAAGAGATGAAGAGAAAGAGGGTGGGATAGGGAGTAAGGAGAGAGGGGAGGGTATGGGAAGAAGAGAAGGGAGAGAGTATAGAAGGAGAGAGAGGCGAAGGGGAATAGGGAGGAAAGAGAGAGAGGGGGAGGAGAGGGACAGAGAGAAAAGCGAGAGAGCGCATGGGTGAGTACCGGACGGGGGGGAGAGGGGGTGGGGAGGGGTATGGGGACACGGGAAGAGGGTATGGGTGTGAGAGAAGGAGGAGGTGCAAATACCCTCCTTGGCCCGACCCCCCGGAGGTAATCCTAAGGGGGGGGGAGGGGTGTTGTTATTGTGAAAGGTAGGCCTATGGTGATGCTTGGTGTTTGTTTGTGGTGCCGCGGAGTACGTGGTAGTAGTAGTAGTAGTAGTAGTAGTAGTAGTAGTAGTAGTAGTAGTAGTAGTAGTAGTAGTAGTAGTAATGCGTAGTAGTCGTAGTAAGAGTAGGAGTAGGAGTGTTAGTAGAAGTAGTTGTGATAACAGTATTGCGTATTAGTAACAGCAGTCGTAGTCGTAGTAGTAGTGGTAGTAATAGCAGTAGTAATAGTAGACGTAGTAGTAGTAGTAGGAATAGTAGGAATAGTAGACGTAGTAGTAGTAGTAGTAGTAGGAATAGTAGTAATAGTAATAACAGTAATAGTAGTAGCAGTAGTAGTAATAGTTATAGTAGTAGTAGAAGAATTAGTGATTTTAATTAGTCTGAAAAGGTAGCAGTAGTAATTTTCAGTTTTAAAAAGTTATAAAATGATGGTAGTAGTAATCCACTTCTTTATATGTAAAGAAGTACCAGCTGTGTTGGTAATAAAAGTAGATGTTGATTATGAAGATGACATAACATAATTGGTGAATGAATATGGTTGTGGTGATGAAAAAAGTCTAGCAGTAATACTGGTAATTAAAACAAGTTAATGTTATTACTGTGGGTGTCCTTATGTAATCAGTAATAAATCTTTGTATTAGCTACACTTGGAGATCATCGAAGCAGCAGTCCTAATAGTTAGTATTATTACCCATTCTAGAATAAGTAATAAATGGTAATACTGGCATGGCTCTCCACGTAAGCATCAAACAGAATATTAGAAGTAGTAGTTATAACAGTATTTATAAGTATTTTACCAGGTAGTGTTGCAAGTGAAAATTGTTTACTTTTGGAATAAATAGCAATAGACTAGACAAAGGGTCAATAGGTGCAACAACAGCAACAAAAAGTATACCATATGGAATTTCTGATAAGATGTATAAAGATGTTCATTTTATCACTGTTATCACGAGAGAGGATTTTATGATAACGTCCATCACGTTAATAACATTATCAGAGACTGAATGGTGTTCTGTAAATCACAATACCATGATATCAATGCACAATATCTTCATCTTATTCGTAACATTATATTCACTAAACGTGGACTATGAAAGACGCGAAAATGTGTAAACGCTCACTTAAGATAGTAAGAGATAAGAAAGAAATACTTCAAAGATAAAATATCATTCATTCATTCATTCTTCAGAAGTTCTCCCATGTGTCAGTCTAGTGAATTCTTATTAAACGTTATTTTTTTATGATATTATGGACGAGAAGATAACTTGTTCGAAAATAATTTAAAAGAAAAAAGTGGGTTTCATATATTACAAAACAATTTTTTCTCGTAAATATTCTCGATACTTCTGAGGTCTGTCTCCAAAGATGTCTTTTACGTACACACCAGTTTCTCTCTCTCTCTCTCTCTCTCTCTCGTCTTCTCTCTCTCTCTCTCTCTCTCTCTCTCTCTCTCTCTCTCTCTTTCTCTCTCTCTCTCCTCTCTCTATCTATCTATCTCTATCTCTCTCTCGCACACACACACACATCGACGAGTGTAAACATGCATACGGTATTACACTCAGTATACATCATACACGCACGTGGTACAGACACGTCTACACACGTTTTACACATGTCAACAAACGCATGCGCACGTGGACATCCCATTCACTCAAGCACACACTAACTCATTCACCTACTCATTGACTCAGAATTGAAACACACTTGTCGAACATAATTACTCACTTTCCATCAATGAAATACTCACCGTCCTGATTTCGATGAGTTAGCAGACCCACGTGGCCTCACAAACAAGCTGAAACCCGCGTGAGTGGAGGTTCCCACGTGTTCCTTCTCCATAATGAACGGGAGTGATCTGTATATTCGATCCTTTCCGTGACCTGAACCGACTTCCTTCCCCCTTCTCTCCCTTCTCCCCCCCCCCCCCATACCCTTCAAACACCCTTTACCCACCGCCTACACTCTAATAGACCCCCCCCTCCCCTACCCCCTCCAACGACCCAAGCGCCCGCTACTACAGGGCCCCATACAGCGCTGACCTGAGACGTATGACCTAGCATTCCTAACATGACCTTAGGGCAGACGAGTAATGAATCACTGACCTTCAAGTGTCTTCCCCCATCCCCCTGTTTTCTTCCATAAGCCTTCTCCCTCACTCTCTTAGTCCTACTCTTTCTCGTTTTTCCTTCTTCACCCACTTCTCTCTTCTTCCCGATCTCTGCCTCTCTGTCTGTCTCTCTCTCTCGCTCTGTCTCTCTCTCTCTCTCTCTCTCTCTCTCTCTCTCTCTCCTCTCTCTCTCTCTCTCTCTCTCTCTCTCTCTCTCTCTCTCTCTCTCTCTCTCTCTCTCTCTCTCTCTCTCTCTCTCTCTCTCTCTCTCTCTCTCTCTCTCTCTCTCTCTCTCTCTCTCTCTCCTTCTCTCTCTCCCTCCCACCTCTAACTTTCTCCCCCTCCCACACTTCCCTTTCTCCCCCTCATTCCATTTCTTCCTTCTATCCTTACCTCTCTTTCCCTCCCTTGACCACGAAGTATGATTTACGAGGTCATGACCGTATTTCCGGATTTACAGCCATTAAACTGTATGATTAAATCCTAAGTTACTGACACGATTTTGCTCTACATAGCCAGTGGGGTAAGC
>NW_020871366.1:137166-142166 GCF_003789085.1 Penaeus vannamei | reverse complement strand
TTAGATAAAAAGGGGAAAAATTGAGATAACAGTGTGAAATGCGTCCAGCTGATGACGAAATGCACGGTGTATGTCTGAAATAAAACAATTGTTTGACACCCACATGTTAATTACCTGTAGCCTACTTCACGAGAAACTTTTATCATCATAATAAGTGTCATTACAGATTTTAGGTTTTTTATGACGAGTGGAATGGCGTACCATAAAGGTATTCGTATAATTGTTCTTATTAATACTAGAACTACTACTACTACCACCAC
Source organism: Penaeus vannamei (assembly GCF_003789085.1). Lineage (NCBI taxonomy): Eukaryota > Metazoa > Arthropoda > Malacostraca > Decapoda > Penaeidae > Penaeus > Penaeus vannamei. Next base: position 141,906 of record NW_020871366.1, on the reverse strand, counting down.
TACTACTACTATCACTACTACTTCTACTACTTCTACAGCTATTGTCACTTCTTCTGGTACTTCAAATACTGTGTTGTTATTGTTTGTTGTTATTATTACTATTATACTACTATTACTATAGTTATAATAATAACAAAAAAATGATAAAAATAATGACTATACAAATAATAACAATCATCATATTGTTATTATGATCATTATTAGAATTTGTATTATCATTATTATCATCATTATTATTATCATTATCATCATTATTATATCATATTATATTATTATCATCATCATATTATTATCATTATTATTATCATTATTATTACTATTATTATTATCTTTATTATCATTATCATTATTAGCATTATAATTATTATCATAATTATCATTATTATTGTTATTATCAATGATCTTACTTTTATTATATATATTATTTTCTATTATATATTATATATATATATATATATATATATATATGTATATATATATATATATATATATATATATATATATATATATATATATATATATATATATATATATATATTTTTTTTTTTTTTTTTTTTTTTTTTTTTTTTTTTTTTTTTTTTACCACAGGTGCGTCTTAGCCCAATCTAGATGCCATTAAATTTTGGTGTTGATCCGGATCTAGAAATTATTATTATTATTTTTTTTAAGGATTCACTATCATTGCGAGATAGGGAACACCTGCATCAGAAACAAGCGAATCTAATCTGATTCTCCAGGTGTGAATATCTTTATTGCATCAGTGACCCTATTGCCTAGGCGGAGGTATGCGCCTTCTGAGTGATTCTGGTTTAATTCTTAATCCGACTATTTAATCCTTATTTAATTCTTGTCTTCACTCCGTCCAAACATTACATATTCATTCATAAAGCTGTTGTTTTGACTGCAATATGTGTTTGTATTATTTCTGGTTAAACCGCGTGGCGATATCTAAACCACGTGACCATATATGAAGCGCATATCCACATATAAACCACGTGGCCATATATGAAACGCATGGCCACATTTAAAGCACGTGGCCACATATACACCATGCGGACACATTTAAAGCACGTGGCCACATATAAACCACGCGTCCTCATATAAACCATGAGGACACATTTAAAGCACTTGGCCACATTTAAACCACGTGTCCACATATAAAACATGTGGACACATTTAAAACACGTGGCCACATATAAACCATGAGGGCACATTTACTACCACGAAAGGGGGTCAGAGCACACGAGGATGGAACGGGAAGCGAGGATAATAGATAGATAGGTGGTGGACACATTTCAAGCACGTGGCCACATATAAACCACGTGTCCACATATAAACCATGTGGACACATTTAAAGGGCCACATATAAACCATGTGGACACATTTACTACCACAGAGCACACGAGGATGGAACGGGAAGCGAGGATATAGATACATAGAGAGAGATGGATAGATAGAAAGAGAGATAAGGCAGGGAGAGATCAGAGAGAGAGAGAGGCAAGCAGACAGAGCGAGAGAGAGAGAGAGAGAGAGAGAGAGAGAGAGAGAGACAGAGAGAGAGAGACAGAGAGAGAGAGAGAGAGACAGAGACAGAGAGACAGAGACAGAGGGAGAGGACAGACAGACAACGAATAAAGACAAACAAACCGACACACACATAGATTAGAAAGACACATAAACGAACACAAACACAAAAAAACAAAAAAGATAGAGAACGAGAGACAGAGAAAAGGAAAAGAGAGAAGGGAGGGGGTGGGAGTGGTGGAGTGGAGGGGTGTTCACAGATGCAAGTGAGGGAGAAAGGAGGCACAGATGCAAGTGAGGGAGGGAGTGGAGGGAGGGAGGGAGGGAGGGAGGCATAGATGCAAGTGAGGGAGGGAGTGGGGAGGGAGGGGGGGGGGAGGGGGGGGGGGGCATAGAGGGACTTCATTTTCACAAGTAGAACGGGGTCTGCATACGACAGCGAGGAAATGTGGGGAGAAGGGGTGAGGGGGGGTGGGGGTGGGTGGGGGAGGGGAGATAATGTAGTTGATTAATAAGCCGACCTGTTGCACTTGCATATGGCACTGAGAGGAGGGGGGGGGGAAGGGGGAAAATGATATGAAGGGGACGTGAAAGGTAGGGTGGAGGAAGAGGAGGCGGAGGAGGCAGATGAAGAGGAGGAGGAGGAGGAGGAGGAGGAAGAGGGGGCGGAGGAGGCAGATGAAGAGGAGGAGAAGGAGGAGGGAGAAGAAGAAGAGGAGAAGAGGCGGAGGAGAATGAGATGAAGGGGAAGTGAAAGTAGGGTGGAGGAAGAGGAGGAGGAGGAGAGGAGAAGAAGAAGAGGAAGGAGGAGGAAGAAGAAGAAGAGGAGGAGGAGAAGATAGAAGAGGGGATGGAATGAGAGGAAGGTACGGGAGGGAAGGAGGAAGAGGGGAGGAGAAGGAGGAGGAATAGGGGGAGTATGAGAGGGGGAGGATAATCCAATAGAGAGAAAAGGGGGAGAAAGAGGAGGAGGAGGAGGTAGACAAAGGCGACGAAGAGGAGGAATAGGAAAACAAGAAGAAAGAGAGAGAAATGATGGAGACGAAAAGAGGACGGAAGGGAGAAAAAAGTACAGATAAGATTAGTAGAGGAATAGAAAAACAGAAACAGAAAATAAGGCAAAGAATAAAGTGAAAAAAGGGATAAAAACAAAGAAACGGAAAAAGTAGTAATAGTAAAATACGAAGAAAAAGAGGAAGAAGAAAAGCAGGAAAAACAAATTCAAAATACCGGAAGAAAGATACGGAAAAAAAGAGAGAAGAGAGAAGAAAAACAAACAGACAGAGAAAGAAAGAAAACAAGAAAAAGAAGAAAAAAAGAAGTATGGAAAAAGGAAAGGAAGAGAGCCAAGTAGAAATTAAATGCACAGAACAAATATGTGAAATGTGCAGATGATTGCTATATTAGCGTCATCTCAAGCTGGAGATAACGAACACGTGGGTGAGTGTGTTTAAATGTGTGTGTGTGTGTGTGTGTGTGTGTGTGTGTGTGTGTGTGTGTGTGTGTGTGTGTGTGTGTGTGTTGTGTGTGTGTGTGTTGTGTGTGTGTGTGTGTGTGTTTGTGTGTGTGTGTGTGTGTGTGTGTGTGTGTGTGTGTGTGTGTGTGTGTGTGTGTGTGTGTGTGTGTGTGTGTGTGTGTGTGTGTGATGTGTGTGGTGTGTGTGTGTGTGTGTGTGTGTGTGTGTGTGTGTGTGTATGTGTGTGTGTGTGTGTGTGTGTGTTTGTGTGTTGTGTGTGTGTGTGTGTGTGTGTGTTGTGGTGTCGTGTTATGTGTGTTCGTAACTGCCGTTGTGTGTGTGTGACAAGATGTGTGTGGTAATGACGAGAAGCATCAACATATTAAATAAGTGTGAAAGTCTTGTCACACAAACAATCATCGAATCGAAAGACCTGATCCACTACTATTGCATGACTGATCGTCACTACAACAGAAACAACACAAGACCAAAACACACATAATTGTGTGTGTCGCGTACAAGTGTGATGTGTGTGTGATGTGTGGTCTGTGTGTGCTGTGTGTGCTGTTGTATGTGAGTTGTGTAGTCGGAAAGTATTTGTTTGAATCGTGCTGTGACAGAGAGAGAAGGACGGTAGAGAGAGATTGATAGAGAAAAGATATAGAAAATAGATAGACATATTGACAGATAAAGAGCAGAGAAATGGAGATTAAGATAGCATAGATAGATAGATAATAGATAGATAGAGAGAGAGAGAGAGAGAGGAGATGATAGGAGATAGAGAGAAGAGAGAGAGAGAGAGAGAGAGAGAGAGACAGAGGAACCAACGAACAAACCACACATACTAAGAAACAAGAGATACACGAATACCAACATCAACCCCCTCTGCACACCAGCATCATAAAGCACCGCCATAATAAACCAATCACCTAACCCACCGAACCAATCATAAAATATAACACGACCACATAGGACACTACACAAATGCAAATCCAACAAAAACAATAGTACGAACACACACAACACACCAAAACCTGACAGGAGGAGACGAGAGAGAGAGAGAGAGAGGATGCAGAGACAAGAGAGAGAGAGAGGAGAGAGAGAGAGAGAAGAGAGAGAGCGAAAGAAAGAGAAGAGAGAGAGAAAGGAAGATAAAGAGAGAGAAAGAGAAGAGGAAAGATAGATAGATAGAGAGATAGATGAGTAGATAGATAGATAGATAAGAGAAAGCAGAGAGAGAGAGGAGAAGGTGAGAGGGAGAGAAAGAGAGAGAGAGAGAGAGAGAGCAGAGAGAAGAGAGAGAGAGAGAGAGAGAGAGAGAGAGAGAGAGAGAGAGAGAGAGAGAGAGAGAGAAGAGAGAGATAAAGAGAGCGAGAGACAGAGAGAGAGAAAGATAAAGAGAGAGAAAGAGAGGGAGAGAAAGATAAAGAGAGAGAGAGAGAGCCAGACAGAATTAGCGTGTTTTATCAGAATTATCTCAACAATGCAGAACCTTTAAGTTGTCTCTCAACACTTAAGTAGTCGGCGATATGTAAGCACATGTTGTACGTCACACAGGAATGCTGTGACTCTTGAACACACGCGCCTGAGAGCGAAATCAAGATATAATAAATTGAAATTATTGTAGAACATGTAAGTGCTCTTAAACACTCTCTCTTTCTTTGTCATCTTCTCTCTCTCTCCCTACCCCCTGTCTTTCTTTATTTCTTTCCTTCTTTCTCTTTCTATGTTTGTGTGCCTCACTCTCTCTCTCTCTTTCT
>NW_020871366.1:132166-134666 GCF_003789085.1 Penaeus vannamei | reverse complement strand
CCTCCTCCTCCTCTTCTTCTTCTTCCTCCTTCTCCTCTTCCTCCTCCTTCATCTTCTTCATCCTTCTCCTCTTCCCCCTCCTATGATTATCATTATCATTATCCTCTTCGCAATAACACTGGCAACGAGTCAGACAAAACGTCTTGTATTAATGAACCAGAAAGAACAACAGCATTATCTTGCCCCGACAATCCTTCCTTCTTATACTCCTTACTAAAATAATTGTTCATTTTCCTTGTCATCTGGGCAGTGCCATTATCTATTTATCTATTTTACGATGGTGTTTCCCCCCCCCATTGTTTTTTTTATTCTTATTCAATATCAATACAGTGACCAATCATTTCAATAAATCCAATGATACTGTTCAGACTGAAAACAATACAGGATGAGTATCATTTTAAACCACCTTTTCCTCCTCTCGTAAACAACACTGATAATATTAAGATTTTTTTTTTTTTTTTTTTTTTTTTTTTTTTTTTTTTTTTTTTTTTTTTACTTTATGTCTGCTATTGTGCCTGTTGGTTCGATTCCATCTATTCATGAGGTAGTAATGTATTTGCTTAGTATATTTAATACCATCGGGATTCATAAAGACTGATAACATGGGAGTACATGGAGGAAGGGCTGTCCTGGCTATGAGGAATGGTTGAGCATCGGGGGCGTGAGTCATGGTCGGGGATGGGCGAGAGAGAGAGAGAAGGGGGGGGAGAAGGAGAGGGAAAGGATAAGAGGAGAGGGACAGGAGAGAGAGAGGAAGGGGGAGGAGGGGAGGGAGGAGAGAGGAGGGAGAGGAGAGAGAGAGAGAGAAGGAGAGGGAGAGAGAGGGGAGGGAGGAGAGGGAGAGAAGAGAGAGAGAGAGAGATAGAGGGAGAGATAGAGAGAGAGAGAGAGAAAGGCGAAGGAAGATTGGAAGAGGGAGACAGAGAGATAATGAGAGAATGAGACAGAGAAAGAGAGATACAGACAGAAAGAGTTAGAAAGAGATGATGCTAACAATACTAAAACTAATACTAATACCATTAACATCACCAACAAAAACTCTAACACTAATAAGGACAATTCCATACTGAACACAACACAGGTTCACGGCCGGTCACTGCCTCCAGATGAACATTAGAAGTTAACACACATACTGTTGTTTGACTGTTCACAAGTGTTCACCTCGGAGATAACGTTTGTCTCACTTGATTTTCTGTCTTTCTCTTACGTGTCTAACCCAGGTCAGGTATGTGAGAAGTATCCTTAGACTTGTTTTGTGAAAGTAAAGATATTTTTTAAAAAGATGTATTAATAATAACGATTAAGAAAGACGAAATTTCACATGCAGATCTGTTGCCTTTTTATCTCTATGAAAACTAGAAAAATTGAGATAGATAAATAGAGAGAGAGATAGACAAATGGTCAGAGAGAGGCAGAGAGAGAGAAGGAGGGAGGGAGAGAGAGAATGAAAGAGAAAGAGAGAGAGAGAGAGAGAGAGAGAGAGAGAGAGAGAGAGAGAGAGAGAGAGAGAGAGAGAGAGAGAGAGAGAGAGAGAGAGAAGAGAGAGAGAGAGGAGAGAGTGAGAGAGAGAGAGAGAGAGAGAGAGAGAGAGAGAGAGAGAGAGAGAGAGAGAGAGAGAGAGAGAGAGAGAGAGACAGACAGACAGACAGACAGACAGACAGACAGACAGACAGACAGACAGACAGACAGACAGACAGAGAGATTGAGAGAAACACTAACTGCGAGAAAAAAAATGAAAGATCGAATATTAGAGAAAACTAGATATCGAAAAAAAAAAAAAAAAAAAAAATCAATAGACAAAAAAAAAGGAAAATATTATTTAGCCAGTCATGAAACCTTCATAAATCTTCAATAAATTAGTGTTTCATTAATATGTACGACCAAAAGAACATGACACAAACCATGTAAGTTCTTTTTAACAATAGAAGAGACGATGGAAAGAAATAATAATAATGATGATAATGATAATACTAATACTAATGTTAATACTAACAATAGTATAATATTAATAATAATAATAATATTAATAATAATAACAATAATAATAGTAATAATAATAATAATAATGATGATGATAATAATAATAACAACAACAATAATAATAATAGTAAAAACAAAAATAAAAAAGTAATAATAATTATGATGATAATAATAATAAAAAAGGAAGGGTTAAAAAGAAGAAAAAATTTTTACTTAGAAGAGGGGAAGAAGTAAGAAAAAAAAATAAATAAAAAAAGATTTTTAAGAGAGAGAAATGATAGATATTGGTAAAAAGAAGAAGAAGAAAAAAAACACTTCAGAAGAAAAGGTAAGAAAAAAACTTTTAAGGTCAAAAATATGTAAAGGATTATTCTAAAAACAAAAATAACAATACCGCCTACAAAAAAAAAAAAAAAAATGACAACCAAACAACAGCAAAGACCTCCCTCAAATAAAATAAATAAATAAAACAAAAAAAACAATAGCAATAGCAACAGCAAAAACAACAACAAAAACAACA